>VZTJ01003336.1:313850-326266 GCA_013397795.1 Orthonyx spaldingii
TCCCGAATCACCCAACAGTTTCATGTCCCCTACTGTTAAAATTGACAGAATGCTTTTAGCAGTTTTTTCTGTATTTCCCTTCTTTTTTACTTTTTTTTTTTTTAATTGGAAAAGGAGTAAACCCCCTTAGCATTCTACAATTACGTGAGTACATGAAACATTAGCTGAGCAGAAATAGTTCAAAATAATGATGCATTAGAAAAGTGGAAAAACTTGGTTAATGTAAGTCACAGTGTAGTAGTTCAGCACAAAGTCCTTATCAACATCAACATCAACATCAACAAATAGTTATAAAACTAACCCTGAGTGATAAAATGCTTAAGATGTTTTTTTTTTCATTAAAGTTGCTGAAGAACAAGAAGTCCCATGGCAAGGTCTTTGGCAAAATTCATGTACATCATCGCTCAGCTACAGAGCTATTTATTGTCATTCACCACAACTGCTTTTGGTTTTATGCATGGCCATGTGTAGTTCTGTATGAAAATAAAACATAGTTAGCAATTGCGGCTTAATTAAATGAGTCTGAGAAAATTCTAGAAGTTTTTTTTTGTCTATCAGCAGAGGGTTTGTTTTTTGTAGATGGATTTTTCCCCTGTTTTTAATCTGAAGGAAATTTCTTATGTACATGACAGTATAGCCACCAAGAATAGATTCTAGCATATGTACCTGAGTAAAACCATTAAATAACCAAAATGAAATATGTTTGATGTTATCACAAATAATACAGAGAAAAAGCAACAGTCTTTAAAGAGAAAAAAGAAGTTCATATGTTGTTTGACTATATATTAAAATAATTGCATTCTTGTTATTAAAGGAGAGCAGTTAAAACAGCTGATAGTATTTCTGTAGGTCTCAATGCAAGCACTTATACTGGTAGCATCTGAAATTAAAAAACAGTGGAAAAAGAAATATGTAAATTGGTCTCAGCTCACAGTGTCATTAATTTAATTACATTTCAGCAAATACTTAGAGGAGAACAAAAGAAGAAAAAAATGAATGAGGACATCGTGAAAACTGGGGACACTATGAAAAGCTTTTACAGCAATTCATGGCAGCGATGCTAATACTTATAATTTCCAGGCCATATCCATCTGTGGTATGCTGTATTAAACTACTGTTTCACTGAACTCATTCATACTGAGGCAATCTGAATGCTGAAACTGCCAGTTTTCATTTCAGGTATTTATAAATTTTGAATAGCCCTTGAGTTATGTGAGTGGGTTTTTTTTTCCATGTCCTTTAGCTGTAAGAAAGGAAGGCAGCAATGAAGTGATTTTGAACATTGCATGAAGCCAGAGTTTTGCTCATTAGCTGGAGTTTATTGCCATCTGGTGGCTCTTATGTGTATTTCAGAGAGTGCAGGTTTGTTCTCATTTTGTGTACTAGTATTCATATACTTTCAAAAAGAAAGCATAAAATCAGCAGCTATATAAAAAAGTATTGAGTACATTAAAAAAATTCTGATACTATCTATATAATGTGGTATATATAAAATATCCTCTATTAACACATAGGATTTAGGTGCTGTTAGATAAAGACACAAATAAAGAAATGCAGGCTAAAAGTCCTGTTGACCTTCATAGTTTTCAAAATACAGAGGGCAGCTTCGGGTATTTACAGGTCTCTAGAATTGCAGTAGAAGAGCCAAAAGTAATTTTCAGTGTTCGTAAAATGAAAGAAGGTACTTGAGATCTAGAGGAGCTCTTTTAATTAATAAAACTAATTAAATTTAATTAGTTTTTTAAATGAGAATAATATATGAGAATAATATGGACTAGTGGTTGTGCTTCATGATCTTAGAGGTCTTTTACAACCTTAACAAATATATGATTCCATAAGGTACATTATTCCTAAAATTCAACTGACGTTTCTACTTCAGCGTGTTTTTTTGCTGTCCTGTCTCCTACTAAGTGCTAATAACAGATGCTATTTGTTAATCTTATTGATACATTTGTGTGTTTTGCTTCACCATTTAGTTTTATATATAGTGGTACTGCTATCAGAAACGTAAGTTTCAGTGTAGCTAAACGTGTCACCTTGAGATTTCAGTTTCATTCTTCATAGACAGAAATAAGTAACTCTTACGTAAGGTTTGTGATTTTTTTCATGGCTTGTTAAAAGCAATCATTAACAGATTCTTTGTAGTCTACCTTATTTTTTCCATGTGTCTGTAAGAGAAAGTCCTTCAGGAAAATGTTTAGATCAGCATCATGATAAGGTTTTATGCAAGTGTATTTTAGACAAGGAGAGAAAAAGAAGTCTATTTTAGTGCAAACCTAGAAAGAAATTGCACCTGTTTCTACTGACAAAAGCTTTTGGTTGAAAATTTGACAGGATCCTTGATTCAACAAAAAAAGTAAACATTCTAACAGTAGGAAGATAACAAAAGGGGAACACCCTTCCCAAGGTGACAAATCTAAATGTATGTTTATAGATTTATATTTTTTTCTAATTCCCTATGTCTGCCCCATGACATGTGTCTGTGTTTGGACAGTAGGGAATAAACAGAAAGTAGTTTCCTCTTCAGTTATAGTGCTGATGCCATGTCCACCATCCTTGCTGTGCTCTTGCTTTGCTTGTGATATTTTTTAATTGGGTTGTTATCTCCCAGCTCTGACAGTGAGGTTATTGTCTGCCAGGTTTTCCTTCATGCAAACTTCCATCTTCATTTCTGCTGCTGTCTGAACTGTTTGGTATTTTGAGTCTTATTAGCTACAGTCTTGTTTTTGTCTCCTTGACTGTCATTCATGTTTCTTCAGTCTATACTGGAACAAAAGCAATCTGCTATATCTGATGCTGTTATTAAATCAAAACCTTTAAAAATATGTATCGTGGTGTTTTCTAATAATTTGTTACCAGAACAATGAAACATTTGAAATATTTTGAAACAGGCCTCATCTTGCTATTTTTTTTAAAAGCGTATGCCTTCCTATCACACAGCACAGCCAGCAAACATGTTATCCCCTTTTCTACTATGAATTTCCTTTTATGCTTCTCATTCTAGTCATAAAGATGGTGTTAAAGAGGGTACCTGCATTTCTCTAAATGTAGTGGAAATGACTCTTTTAAAACCCAGCCTTTCATTTCTGCATATTTTACAGAAGGGTCAGTGTCTTGCAACCTACAAGAGCAGCACCTTCAAGGCAGCCAGCTCGTCTCAGATGAATGGGGAACTTGGTGGCAACTAGGTGTGTGACCTGTGCTAGGATTTACTCTCCCAGCTGGATTCCACTCGACTCTACCTCCCTCGCTGTGGCAGTAAGTTTGATTTGCACCTCAGGACTTATCTGTATAGCTCATTGTGGACCTTGTTCACCCTTAGATAAGAACTCCTTTTATTGCCTGATGAAACGCGTCTGGGCTGCTATTGTTTTTCCTTTTAGAGAAAGCAGCGGGGTTGTTGGTAATTATGATCCTTTCATGTTTATACTAGGGATGGTTCCTTTTTCTATTAAAAACACAGAAATGTGGAAAATGCCATAGCAGTTCTTACCTGGAATCTGTCCTAACCAAAACCAGGAGGAGGACTGAGTACCTGCCATGTCAGATCTGAGAGTTAGGCTCCTGCCCATGAGAGGAATGAGTCACTGTAATAACTAACTGGGGAGGGAATAAAAAGGAGTAGTATGAGGTAAAAAATTGTGAGAGTAGATAGCCCAAAGAACACTTTATGTGACACATTATACAAATCTTTGAACTGATGCTGGAAGTGACACATTAAGGTAAAGACATTTAGTCCACTACTGGGTATGGTGGTGTATGTAATTAATTAAATGTTAAAGTATTAATTAATGTGTTGGACCTTACTAAGTTGGTAGTTGTGTAACTCCCAGCTTGATACTGTAGGTCTACAGTAGTGCCTTTTACCAGCACCCTGGGGGCTAAACCAGTACCCTCTTTCATCACGGTGAAGAGCAAGACTTTCATGCTGCTGCAGACTTTAACACCTAGAGGTCACGCCACTGACTCAGTCACCATCAGCCAGCTGGTAAAGTATTTGTAGGAGCATTAATGTCAGCAGATATACTTTGAACAAAATATATTAAAACTTTGCTTGCCATTGGAAAGTGAGTTTCTTAGGACTTTCAGCCAGGGGAACAAAGGTGGGTGTATGGATCAATTCATAATGCTCTGATTTGGAGGGGGATTTAATTCCTGGAGACAAGAGATACACTAGGATATATAGGAGAGATAGATAGATGATAGATAGATAGATAGATAGATAGATAGATAGATAGATAGATAGAAAAACACTATTTAGCATAATTAGGATAACACTAGAGAGTGTTACCTCAGCAAGAATGACAGAAGTTGTGGGTTCTAAAGAGGTTGCAAAAGAGCGTCACGGAGAGATCCAGAGGCCTGCTTCACTCTGAGGACCAAAAGCAGCTTCTTAATTCCACCATTCATGCAGGGATTAAAAAATGTGGATGTGTACCAAAAACTCAAAGAAGAATTGTAGTGAATTTGGCTGCACAAGGAAGCATTGCTGTTCTTGGCGGAATGGGTGGTAGAATGAAATTAAGTGGAAAGAGGGAGTTTGCATATGAGTTTATGTAAGCCTCTTAATTTATAGTACTTACCGCCTGAGATTGAAGGAAAAAAAAATTCCTTGGACAACACGAGGTGTTATGAAAGACTTTTCCAGTGCCAGTCCTGTTAAAGGAACAGTTTTATTGAGAAAATGTTTTTACAGTAGGTGACAAAACTATCTGTTTCAGGGTATCAATAAAGAGATCATAGCAGAATTAAAATGGCACATGATAATTCAACTAATGGTATTTGAGTTCTGGTTTTAAGATAAAAAATGTATTAAAATACTTAGATAGACTGAAGTTCTACAGAGAACAATGAAACCCCTAAGGTTTGGCTTTCCGAAATCACCAAGTACCCAGAATGCTGTGGTGTAATGGGAATCTTCAGATTTACTGAGAAGCATGAAGTGGAGACCTCACCTTCCAGTATCTAAAGGGGGCCTGCTGGGAAGCCAGAGAGGGACTCTTCCATTGGAACTCTAGTGATAGAACAAGGAGCAATGGGTATAAATTCAAAAAGGGGAAATTTAGGGTAGGTATTAGGAAGAAATTTTTTTTACTGTGGGGGTGGTGAGACACTGAAATAGGTTGCACAGGGAGGTTGTGGATGCCCCATATCTGGAAGTGTTCAAGGCCAGGTTGGATAAGGCCTTGAGTAACCTTGCCTAGTGAGAGGTGTCCTGGCAGTGGGGATTAGGATTAGATGATCTTTAAGGTCCCTTCCTTAATTGCAGATCCTCCCTAATGATCTCATAAACTAAGTAGATGTAAATTTCTTTGTCATCATCAGAGTCCATGAAAATTATACACACACACACACACACACGTGCATTTTTCTCCCAAAGCACATTTTGTCTAATTTGCCTGCAGAAACCCATATGGGGCAAAAAAATCAGTCTTGTTCTTACTGTGCTACTTCAATTTTTTCTGTTTGTTACATTAGATTCGCCTGTAGTTTTATCACATCGATACTCAGTTCTCTAGAGACATTTAATATATGTACAATTTAGAGAATTAAGTTAAACTTCTAAATGCTGTTGTTAATGAAAATAGGTGGTTGTCTTTGAGCAGCCTCAAAGCACTTAAGGTAGATTTCTCAGTAAAGACTCCGTAAGAAAAATACATCTGTATAAAAAAGGAACCCTGTGATGCATATTATTAAAAAGTAAAATTTTATCAGTTTTTCTAGTCCTCTAGATATGTGAAATGAGCAAGAAATTAGCTCAGCAAAAAAGTTGGCAAATTCTTATAGGTCATGATTCTGCTGGTCAACACTATCTTTGTCATGGTAGGGACAGTAAAAGCCCTGGGTAAAACATCAAGTTTACTTTTTTTGTATTTCTTGAACCTTACCTTTTATGAGCTCTGAATGATGACTGCCAGTGGTGGAACCTATGGCTGTAATGAAACATGTTTGCAAAGCACATTTTGCATGCATGGAAGCCACAATAAAAATGCAAAAGCAAATAACCTGTGGTGGGATCTATACTTGGAGTGAAACAAGTGTTTGTAACGTGCATTGTGTCCTTTGAATGGAAGACACAATATAAAGGTTTTTGAGCAGACAGTGCATCAAAGCCCAAAGCAGAAAGCAAATTTTAGTTGCTCTTCTAGCCCAGTGCTGGCAGGTTCTGTCCAAACAGTTCTTGACTTAGTCTGTACTCTTGAGAGTCAGTAACTCCAAGGGACAAAAACATTTTTCATCCTATCTGAGGACTTAGTTTTCTGCATGGTCTTTCTGTAACTATTTCAGGAAGAGATTTTTCTCATACTGTTTATAAGGATTATTTTTGATGATGTAATGGAAATGCACCTAAATAAGTTTTAATTTTTGATGTATTTATGTACTGGAGTAGTTCTTTAGTATAAATCATGTCAGTACTTTGATGATGATTAAAATCACTATAATTACCTGCTTATTTTAAAACTAGTATATCCTAGTAGTATTCTACTCTGAAACTGAAGGCATTAGTTGCTGATTTTTAAATGGTCTGCCTCAAAAAAGCTAATTCCTCAGTAGTAGCTTAACTTGTACTAATGTGAAGGAAAAAGCAGAGTGTTTGTATCTCAGTACCTACATTTGTAGGCATCATATATTTTAATATATGCAAAGCCTTCTTGCCCGTATATTTGGCACTTAGCAGCAGCAGCAGTTAGGTAGCCAGCATCACAAAGCTCTGGGTGAATCCTTCAGAAAGCATGTAATAATAGTGCCGCTCTTTGCGTACCAACAATAATAAGCTTGGAGTATGAATCATTTATTTAGAACTTAAGTATTTCAGCTTCCTTCCTACACATGCTGTTCTCATTTGTTTAGCTAGTTCTGGTGTGTTACAGGGTTTATTGTATACTCATTTACCTTTTGTTTTTCATGATCTGTATTCATTAATCTGATTGTGGTTGCAGATACTTTTGTGCAACTTGTGTTGCAAAGATAACTGGGTTTTTTTGAAATTCGTGTAAGGGAATCTCTCCATAATTCATTTACTAGATATCAACTAAAATTAAGATATATTTAGGTATATTGAGTGCATACAATTTTTTATTACTGTTTAGGTTCAATAAAAGACAGTACTTGTAACAGAAATTGCCACCTATGAGCCAGATAAAAGATAAGAAGTATATTCCAAGAAGGTCCTTGATTAGGGTTTGAATTGATATCCTTCATTTCATATGGAGAAACCAATAAAACAAGCTTTTAAAAGGCAGATAAGAGGTACCATAGAGACTGTGCTGTGTTAGATGGTGTCATAAAAGAGGAAGCATAAAAGGAATCACAGCACCAAGTTGCTACTTGGCCTAATTAAGATTTTGTATGTCACCTGTATATGCAGAATGTTTTTGCAACTCAGAAAATTTAAAAATGCTGCATTTGGATTATTGAAACTCACAGGTGCAAGTGTGGTGCAGTAGTTTTTACCTTGAAAGATCTAGAACATTCTTTTCCAATAGCAAGGCCTTGCTGAGCAGGTCCTTGCACAAGAACTGCAGCTGACTCCTGAGTACAAAAGTATTCAGAAGGCAGGGAACAAGAAGGTGCAAGAAACACCTCATTGAGGGATTGAAGCTTCAGTACAGCCCATAGCAATAACCCTAAACATGCAGAGTTGGAACTGTGTGTACACTACAGAAGAAGACGGGAAAACAGATATTGTTTTATTGCTAACCACAGTTCTTTCTATCAAATTATACTTCTGTCAGGTTAACTATGCAAAAAGCTCGTCAGAGAAAGAGGCTGTGATTCATCTTGTATGTATACAGCTTCACACTGCCAGTCCTGGTCTAGTAGTGGAAATGGAAGAAAGGATACATGTCTTGGTGTATGTGTTATTTTTATTTTACAACTAACAATGTTCAACAATTCATTCACCTGTCAGCCTGATTTTCCCATGAATGCTGACACGATTTTTTTGCCCTGTTTTCCTTTTTTTGGTATCTAATGTTTTCTGCCTACGCTGTCCCTTGGGACGCATTTCAGTCTCTATGTACTTTTCCTGTTATAGTGTAGTTTTCTGGTTTTTTTCTATTCACTTTTCTCCTTTGTTTATTACTGAAGTGGGATTTCCTTTGTGACTTTTTTCCTCTGCTGCCACTGTATTTCTGTATTTTACTTACCATTACTTTTGTCTTCATCTTTTCCCTTTCCTCCTGTCTCAACAATATAGTTTGTCTCTCTGCCCATCTGCCACTGCTCTTCATCTCCCCATATGTTGTTTCTGGACTAAATCCAAAAGAGTTATTGTGATGCCCCAACAGCACGAGCTGCATTGTTTAACTTCTTCATGCCTCTACAAGACAGCAAGACCAAGCCTTTGTTAAATGCAGGAGTGTAGAGCAAGCTCCTGTGAAAGACCCATAACTTCTGAAATTTTGAGTTGCCTGAAAAAGTTCATAAAGAATAGCTGACATAGGAAGGGGTAGGATTTCAGACACAGCATACATATAAAAATATATTTTGTGTAAGTGTTCATATACAAATTTATGTATTTATGTATAAGTTTGGAAACACGGCAGAGCTCAGTCTTTGCTTTTATTCATAATGAGTAGTTTTTCCACCTATTTAATTGCCTTTTTAGAGCACATAACACTTGGCTTCACCACAGTACTCTCCACACCCAAGAATGGCAAAACTTGCAGCTCTCTTGTTGGCAAAAATAAGGTTCCATTTATCTATTACTGTGAGAAGGAGTTGTTTCTGTTGCCTTTTTTTTTTTTTTCTGCTTGACTATGAAATTCAAGATTTGCTGGGCCAGAGAAGATTTTACAAACCAATAATGTAGGGAAAGAGGTCTGATACCTGCTCCTGAGGTAGTAGTATATGGATAAAAGAATCTTTAGTTTAGATTGGGTAGGAAAATGGTTTCTGGCAGGAGCAGGTAGGAGAGACTATGAGGCATGTTACATTTACATACTTGACTTTTTCCCTTTCCCAAGTCACCACTCTGTGTCAGAATAGCAGAAGTTTCAAAATGTACACAATATGCACAGGCTGTGATACTTACAGAGCCACCTCTGTTCTGGAATCTGATCCAAACATGATGCATCAAGCTTGTGTAATAGTGCTCTGAGTTTTTTCCCCTTTTTCTCCTTTGGTAAGAAGCAACTGCAGTCAGCTGTTCACAGACCTTTCATCAATTACCAAGTAAATTTTTCATTCTTCACCAAAAATGAAGTGTGCAGTGAGCACTGATATTCAGAAACCATCTGTGTGAAGGTTCAGCAGAGGACACCCAAATTATGAGTTGGAGTTTTGGTTTTCTTTGTGTAGAACAGGGTAGGTCAGACTGACCAGACACATGCATGTACTTTCCACCCCCCGACAGGATCAGAAAAAGAGACAAAGATTTAAATTATTTACAAAATCAACAATTCTTTATTCTCACCCTTAAAAATTTGACAGGTTGTAGGAATGTGCTAGCCAGCTGTATGACAATCATGCCTCCCATATGTCCAAGACAGGTCCTGTTCAGACCTTCAGAGTAAGCTTCCATCCCTTATGCTGAAGGTGAGGGTTGACAAACATGCCAACACAGTCACTGTTGAAGAGGTCTGCTGCAAAGGCAGTTAATTTCTATTAAAGTTTAGAAAAATGTGGGAGTCATTGTGACAAAGTGTATCATCAGTCTATTTTTTTATTGAATTGAAAGTAAAATTTTAGATGTGTGGCATTTAAAGAATTGGGTATAATGTAAGTGGAATTTCAGTATAGCTGTATATCTTCCTAAGAATTATTCTCATTAAAAATGTTTTTAAATCCCTCGGTATGGTACTGTAAATTAATTTCAAATATATATGATTTTTAAATCAGCAATTTCTGTCTATTGAGTTCAGAGTTACACTGGTGTGTTTCTAGTTGTAATTTAAAACCAAAGCAGTTCCTGATTATCCAACATCTCTCATTAAGTCTTTGAAGTGTCAAAGTTTGTAGGGTTTTTTTTCTTAACATGCTAAGTTAAAGTGCAGCCTCTTTGGGAGGAATCAGAAGTACACATAGAATCTTACAAAATATACCTGAAATGCAATATTTCTTCATGGCCATAATATCTAAGTAATGGTAATAACCCCTAAGTGACTTATTTACAAAATGGTATTTCCTGGAGAGTCTAAATCACTCAGTTTTAATAATCAGTTGTCGATTTTTCACTTAGCCTTGCAGAGAAACTTAGATCTGTACTTTCACCAACTTTTTCCTCTAACCAGCATTAATGTCTAACAGTCCTCTTGGTCCTCACAAAATGGTATTTCAGTTGCAACCTCATTAACGGTTAGTGCATGATATTAGAAATGAAAATAGAACCAGAAGATGGTAGCTAAAACTTATGGAGAAAGTAAAAACTCCAAAGGATTCCAAATTCTGTATTTTGCAGATCATTTAGTTAACTCTGAATGAAGAAATTGTTCCTTTATGAAACCAACTGGTGCAGCAAAAGATATTTCAATATTTGACAGGTTCTAGGTAGATGATGTGTGGTCTGTCGATGGGCCCTGGCTACTGTTTATCAGACACTGCTGATCACTACACAGCACCTTCAGGGGGAGAAAGGAAATTTGACCAACAGCCACTGTGGCTGCTCAAACTGCAGCTGAACTGCAGGAACAGCCCATGCTGATTGAACAGAGGAAGAGGCAGGGCCAGAGATAATCACTGATCCCTGTCCCCAGGTGAGCTGCAAGGTGTGCGAGAAGATTTCAGCCACCGGTCAGGTGAGCCCCTGCTGACCTGGCTGATCTGATACTGGGATATCACAGCCCACGACACGGAACTAGATGGTAATGAAGCCAATCAGCTGAGATCTCTGTCCCAGCATGGGGGCATTGACAAGGGGTTTGGGAGGAGGATAGAAACTCTCAGCCTCTGGAGTCAAGTCCTGTGAAGCATGAGGGAAAGGTACTCTCTCAAGAGAGATCTAGTAGTGCACTCAAGCAGGTGGCGCACCATGGAGAAAGGTATCCAGAACCTGAGGCAATTAGCTGTGCTGGAGCTAATCTATAGGGGTTGAAATAATGAGCAGTTCCCTGTAGATCCAGATGAGGTCCAGTGCACACAATCCATGTGGCAGAAGTTTGTATGGAGCTCATCATCATCATACGCCAACTCATTGGCATCGATGTCCATGAAAGAAGGAGAACAAACGAAGTGCTTTAGGTGATTACTTGGCTCCAGCAATACCATGATCATCTTTTTTTCCTCCCTGCCACCCTGCACATTGGCTGTGGAAAGACTGTCCAAGACTGTGGAGAGACTCAAAAGGCTTCAGGAGATTAGAGAGGCAATGTTCCATGCCCCTCCAGTATGGACCAGAGTCTCTGCTATTGGGAGCAAGTACTCCCCTGTTTTGTCATTAATATTGCTGCTGTTACAGTTTATTGCCTAATTCCATTGCTGTTTCCAATAAATTGCTCTTTTTTTAGACCGTAATCTTTACCCTTTGTGACTCCAATCCTCCTCTCCATCCCTCTGCAGGGGCAGAGAGAGGGAGGGAGGGAGGGGGAGGAGTGAGTGAGATACTCAGGATTTGGAGTGTTTCATTGGGAACACTAAATTGGGGAATATAATTCTTAAACCATGACAAACCACTGAATATTGGTTCTGGAATATAATTCATGAAATTTTAAAGCACATCATTAGAGAATGAAGATAATGAATGTGTTTTCACATGTATCACATTGATATTATGTAGTCCTACATAGCAGCTACAGTAATAACAGATAATAAACAAAACCCAGATAATAAGCTATAGCTTTTGGTTTACTGTGATTTTAAATATTTTAGAAGAGGGCTTCTATTGCAAGCATAGTACTTATGCTGTGGAAGATGGTGATAAGGGTTATTTGCAAAGGTCTGACACAGCAAAATTTGTATTTAGTCTTAATGAATGTGGCACAGCACAATTTAAAAGACCCTTCATCAACCCCATTTGTGGTAAGTAGAAAGCTTTGAATGTTACTGCTTGAGCAATTTTTAAAAAATATCAGTATTTGAGAGTATTTTGCCATTAAAAATTGTTATCACAGGTCAAGACCTAGAGATGTTGCAATGGGGAACTGTAGAAGACTATACAAAGAGGGAGAGAAAATTAGGATGTCTCATAAAGTTGCTGGGTTTTCCGCCAAAGGACCTTCTACAAAAAGAGTGAGAGGAATTAACTACTGGACCTGTTTAGTTCCTGAGACACAAACAGTCAAGATGCTAGAGTAATTAATTGATACAACATGAAATTTCTGTACTGATGTGGAACAGGGACAAATCCTAAAAAAAATATATTTCTGTCTTACAAGATAAACGTTCTCTTTAAATAAGTATTCCTTCCTTCCTTCCTTCCTTCCTTCCTTCCTTCCTTCCTTCCTTCCTTCCTCATTTCACTTCTTCCTATTCCCTCT
>VZTJ01003336.1:327170-345281 GCA_013397795.1 Orthonyx spaldingii
CCTTTCCTTTCCTTTCCTTTCCTTTCCTTTCCTTTCCTTTCCTTTCCTTTCCTTTCCTTTCCTTTCCTTTCCTTTCCTTTCCTTTCCTTTCCTTTCCTTCATAAATTGTTTCAGTGAAGGTATCACAGCTGAATTTCATTATTTAAATAAAAACGCCCTTTTGAAATAAGGTGGAAAAGTGGAAAAAAATTGTTGTAATTTTGAAAAACATATTGTAAACAATATTTTAGGAATTTTTTTTCAGAGAAAATTGGGTTTTTCACAGGTTGAAGACCAGTTTATTTATTATAGATACCAGAAGACCTGGACAGCCAATGAGGTGAGGAGGTGGTGATGCTGGGAGCAACTGAGGGAGATTTAAACAGCTCCAGGGAGCAATTTGGAGCATGGCAAACAGGGACATTGCACGGCAGTAAGGTCATGAGTTCTCACAGGTGGATCAAGCAGGAAGGTTGACCACCTGAGAGTAGGCAGTAGAATCAGCAGAGAGACTCAGCTGGTAAGGAAAAGCAAAGAGAGATCCTGTCAGCTCCAGCACTATTAGCATATGACATTAAGCTTCCTCAGTTGTGGTGCTGACACACCGTAAAGTCCACTCCCCTGTAGCTGCCAGGGTAACCGAACCAGTCATGTCAGAGGCCTCCAGACAGACAGACAGACCTGCTGATGAGAGATGGCTGCCAGGAGTGCCTGAATCCTTTTCACGAGGCTGTGGCTGACAAACAGTCCTTTTGCAGAAGGTGTGCTGTGGTTGAGGAGCTGTGTCACCAGGTGAAGGAGCTAGAGGTGAGGCAAAGGCCAGCTTGGTTGAAGAAAATATTCTCTTGGAAATAAGGCAAGAAAGCAAGGTGTATGCCCAGTGGAAGTAAGGTCAGGTGAAATGGGAAGAATACGGAGATGCTGCTGCCACTGTAGGGAGGAAATTCGTGCAGCCAAAGCTTATCTGGAATTGAAGCTGGCCAGAACTATGGGGGACAATAAAAAGAGGTTTTTTCAAATATAGTAATGGCAAAAGGCAGTGTAAAAATAATATCAGCCCATTACAGGATGAGGATGGTCACCTCACAGACAGGGACAGGGACAAGGTAAAGGTGTTCAGTACATTCTTTGCCTCTGTCTAGCACAGATGATGAATCAAGGAGGTCTCAGTGCCCTGATCTGGAGGACCATAACTGCAAGAATGATAAATGCTCAGTCGACTCTGCAGTTGTGTAGGATTTGCTGCTCTAGTTGCATCCCTACAATTTTACGGGACCTGACAAGATTAATCTAAGAACCCTCAGAGCTAGCTGATGTCATAGCAAAACATCTGTAGATGATTTTTGTGTGGTCTTGGGAATCTGGAGATGTCCCAGCTGACTGGAAGCTGGTGAACACTGTTGCTATTTCCAAGAAGGGCAAGAGGAACAACCCCAGAAACTACAGGCCTGTCAGTCTCATTTCAGTACCTGGTAAAGTTATGGAGAAGATTATTCAGGGAGGTATTGACAAACACCTGAAAGACAACATAGTCATCAGTCACAGCCAGCACGGCTTCATGACAGGAAAGTCCTGCTTATCAAACCTGATTTCCTTTTATGACATGGTAACTCACCTAGCTGATCAAGGGAAGCCAGTTGGTGTAATCTTTGTGAATTTCAGTAAAGTTTTTGACGCTCTCTTTCATAGTACCCTTATGGACAAAATGTCCAGCCCACGGCTGGGTAAACACGGATGAGTGAGCAACTGGCTCACGGGTCAGGCACAAGGGTGTGATAAACCAATTTAGTTTTGATATGCCTCAACAATGGTTATCGGAGGCATGAAATGGGAAAGGGGGTGCACACATGTTGCTTACAGGAGACAGCTAGGAGAAGATGGAGGAGCAGATGGGGGAGAAGCCTTGTCTCTGGGGAGACTTTGCCTGGCAACACCTCACATGGGACAAGCAGTCACCGAAGCCACTGTACCCTCCAGAGATATTCTCCAATCAAACAGCAACAAGTCTCCACCAATGGATGGAAAAGACAGGCTGGACTGGACCAGTGGTCTCCTGACAGCAGGCAGACCTTGGGAGGGGTCAAGGGACATAAAAAGTAACTCTGTCACCAGCCCCAGGGGGCTTTTCAAAACTTGCTTTTTTGATTGTGGGCTTTTTGGCTTGAAGCTTTTTTGCGAATTGTCTTTTGGAGGCTTTGGAGAGTGCACTTTTTGCTCTTGGGGTCTTGAGTCTTTTGCTTTTTGACTTGGGGCTTTGGACCTGGCCCCAGCCTGCCTTTTGATTCTGCTGCCCTCATGCCTACCCCGCCTCCCGGTGTCCCTGACCAATGCCCTGCCTGCTTTGTCCCAGCTTCCCTGCCTGAGCCTCCTACGTCCAATCCTGCCCGCCTCTGAACCAGCTCACCACTGTGATCCTGGCAGCGACCCTGTCCAGGGTTCTCCACCTCCCGCCCAAGCACTCCCTCATCTCCTCTCCAGTCGCCCTCACGGCAGGAGCTGTCCACAAGCAGGCAGTGTGCACACCCTCTGCCTCGTGGACATCGCCGGCACTCCCTGGTCCTGCTCGTGATAATGCCCTCTTTTCTCTCTGTCTCCCTTCTCTCCCTCTCCTAACCCCCAATTCCTTCTCCTTTTTCCTCCCTTCTTTTCTACGTTTTCCAGCCCTCTTCCATTTGCACAATTCATTTCCCTTTTGCTTTTGTTACCAATAAACGGTTCTCAGATACAATGTTTGCCTTGTTTGGCTTAATTTTGTTCCTGACCATCCATTTTAGAAGAGCTCATCACTGCTTCCCTGAATGGAGCATGACAAAGGGTGGTAGTGAATGGGGTGATATCAGACTGGTCACCTGTCACCAGTGGGGTTCCCCTGTGCTCTTCATCTTCACAAATGGCTTGGACACAGGACACGGGACTGGAAGGGATGCTAACCAAGTTCACAGATGATACAAAACCAGCCAGAGCTGTTGACTCCCTCAAAGGCACAGAGGCCTCGACAAATTAGAGAGATTGGCAATCACCAACCACATGAAGTTAAAAGAGGAAAAATTCTGGATTCTGTACTTGGGATGGGGCAACCCTGGATGTACGGATAATCTGGGAATGTGATACTCAAAAACAACACCGTGAAAGGGGACCTGGAGGTTCTGGTCATTGCAAGTTGAACATGAGTCAGCAGTGCCCTGGCAGCCAGGAGAGCCAAGCATGTCCTGGGGCATCAGGCACAGCATCACCAGTCGGGCAAGGGAGGAGATTGTCCTGCTCTGCTCTGCACTGAGGCAGCGTCACCTGGAATATTGTGTACAGTTTTGGGGACCACAATATAGCAAAGAACTTAAGCTATTAGAGAGTATCCAAAGAACAGCCATGAGGGTGGTGAATGGCCTTGAGGGGAAGCCCTATGAGAACTGGCTGAGGTCACTTGGATTGTTCAGTCTGGAGAAGAGGAGACTGATGGGAGACCTCATTGCAGTCTGGAACTTCCTTGTGAGGAGAAGAGGAGGGACATTCTCTGTGGTGACCAGAGGCAGGATCTGGGGCAATTGCCTAAAGCTGTGTCAGAGGAGGTTTAGTTTGGATATTAGGAAAAGGTTCTTCACTCAGGGAGTGGTTGGAGCAGGTTCCCCAGGAAATGGTCACAGCACCAAGACTGACAGAGTTCAATAAATGTTTGAACAATACTCTTGCACACATGTTGTGATTCTTGGGGATGGTGCCGTGCAGGGTCAGGAGTTGGACTCAATGATCCTTGTGGCTTGTTTCCAACTCAGTATATTCTGTGATTCTGTGATTCTCTGATTCTTGTAGGGGAAAATGCTCATACTTAAGATAGAAAAATTTTAAAGAAAAATGTGGAATGGGAGGATTTCTAGCCTATTGGTTGACTCAAAAGAGATAGACTTCTCTTTTCTGCTCAAGTTTCCACTTTAAGAAGCAAAAAGAATTAGTGAAATTTATGAAACTTTAACATGAATTTTGACATTTCATAATTAATCTGATGTGAAAGAGTATTAACTTCTCATTTCATATACTGTTGCAGTACTAGATAGAAAAGCTCTACCAAAGAACTCCTCCACCACTGTTTCTATTTAAATTAGTTAAAGCTACACAAAAATGATTCTAAAATCCTATTCGTATCTCTTCAATGTTATATAACCTGAATACAACATTGAGAAGGGTATTTTGCCATGTGCAGCTAAAGAAGCTCCTCCAGAAAAGGCTTGTGGTGAGTTCATCAGGTGAAGTCTCCTCTTTTACTGGCAGGATAATGTACTCAGGAAGATTATTGTTCTCACAAGCTGAATTTTGTGTCCTTTATTCAAAAATTGTGAGGAAGTATTAATGGCATGTTGAAACCAGAGGGCAAGTGAAATTTGTGAAACACAGGAATATGTCTTGCATTTTAGATAAAATTCATTAGCAATTGAAAAATATATGTAAGAACTGTGGGGAGATACAATTATGTACTAACTTCGTGACATAAAGACAACAGAAATAAATAATAATAAAAAAGGTTCAGCTTGAAAGGAGTCACTGCCAGCTGTTGATTCCAATCTCCTTTTCTACTTCAACAGTATATCCGAGGTCCCAGGGTTTTTTTCAGATTGTATTATGTTATATCCAGAGGCAAGCACACTTTCAGCCACCCTAGGCAACCTGTTGCAATGCTTGACCATTCACAAGGCGAAGAGACTTTGTTCTTGTGTACAACTTGAATTACTTGTGTTGTAATTTGTGACTGTTGACTCTTGTCCTTTTTTGGTGAATTTCTGACATGGATCCATCTTCTATGTCATTCCACTTTTGGTTGTGGAATGTAGCAGATACGTGCTCCTCAAGCCTTCTCTTCTTCAGTGCACTGATTTAAAAGTAAACTGGTGGAAGAAATGAACCCCACTCAACTACCTCAAGAGAGATTACAGCTCAGAGTTGCAATTTACATGAGAGATTAAAATAAACACAATGATACAGAGAAAACTGATTCTAAACCACAAAGTCTGAGCACAACCTGACACCCTGTTGGTCAGAGTGATGACTGCAGTCCTGTTTAAGTGATGGTCCCAGTCTTGTGAAAGTGGTGGTCATAGTCTTGTTGAAGTTCTGGTCCTCCTCTGGATCTGTCTAGTGGTGAAGTCCCCAGGCCAAAGATGATATATCCTCAGGTTCAGGTGGGAGTGCTCAGTCCCTGCCCCTGGGCAGGGTGTTTCACAATTGCTGACGTAGTAATTCTGCAGTCATGGAATATTTTTGTGAGTCTTTGATAGTCTAAGTCATTGCAACTTCCTATTACATTAGTGCCATTGAGTCCCTTACGGCCGATTAGCAGAGAGGACCCCTCAGGCTGGGTGTGAACATGCTGGTGCTTCCCCACAGAAGAGTTATTACAGCTGAGCCATTAGTGTGAGGAAAAAAGAAACACTACCCTGCCTCAAAGGGTTGCTTCTTTTTTATCTCATCTAGCACCCAGCTTGTAGCCTGAGGTGTCAGGTGTGCACTGGGCAGATCATCAGAAATGACACGGAAGGGGGATGTGGGGTTAGAATACACACCTTGGTTACACCCACCATACTGTTAAACTGGCACCCTACTCCTGTGACCAGGACATTCAGGTAAACTATTCCAGCTCCTTTAGCCTTTACTCATCGTCACTGTACTCCAGCCCCTTGTCTTAGTGGCCACCCCTCCTCCAGAATTCTTCAAAATATGGGTCTCTGTCTTGTACTTGGAAGTGCAAAAGAAGACACAATGTTTCAGATGCATCTTCTATCTATCCCTCCCTCCACCTCGGTAATACCTAGAAACATTAAAACTTCTAGGTTGGAAAATACTTACAAGATCATTGAGTTCAGCTAACACTGCCAAGCCTACCACTAAATCATGTTCCCAAGTGCCACGTTGACATGTCTCCTAAATCTCTCCAGAGATGGTGACTCCACCATTGCCCTGGCCAGCCTGCTCCAAAGACTGACAACCCCTATTATGTGTGGCCTTGTTTGCAGCAACAGTAGATTGGTGGCTTGGCTCATCTTGGTCACTCAGTCATCCAACTCTTTTTAAATAATTTTGCTTCATGTTAACAGTTCAAAACTTCCATTACTTTAAAAATGTAGAATAAGCTCCTTGAAATTCTTAAAGTGAAGTTCTTCAATCACAATCACTCTAGTTTCCAGCACTGGGTGTTTAAAATCAGTTCAAATGACATTTATTTTTACATGACTTGTCATAAAAGTGGCATTATAAAATAAAAGAAGACACAGACTTTTAGTAATGAGGTATGGAAGCAAGGTTTGTGAAATTTTCAGGATCTTCTGTATAAGTATTACAAGTATTATAGATAACTTTGCTGGGTTTTTTTGTATTTTTGACAATATGGATAAGGTAAAAGATGCTTTTTTCATAACATAAAGTTTGTGTTGGGTAACTTCTGCAAGCATTTACTTTTTCAATGCAGACAAGCATTATCTGAAAAAAATATTGATTACCTCACTGGTTGCAAAAAATACACAGAATTGTGCAAGAGAGAATTTTACTGGACTTAAGAAAGAATTTGGGGCTACAACTAGAATGAGAGCTTGTAGGATGGGAATGAACATTATAGCTTTTGATCTGCACCTGCAAAGGACGTTAGTACATCCTACGAAGGACCAGGTGTAAGAATCACAGAATCTCATATTATGTGAAGTTGGAAGGACACAAAAGAATTGAGTCCAACTCATTTAGGACTACCTAAAACTAAATGACATAAATAAGAGTATCAGCTAGATGCTCCTTGACGTGGTGTTGCTGCAAGAGTAGGAAGTGACAAAGTAGTATCCCTTTAGTGGGCTTTGAACTAGCAGAGTTCTGAAAGTTTCTCACTACTTATTTCCTTAATACTCTTTAATCCTGTGCCTGATCGAGGGCTTATTGTCTTGCAGCATGGGAGCAGAACAGATCTTAAACTACTCCCATCTTCAAGCAGAAATTTTGTACATACAGCCTGTTATATAACGGGTATGTGTGTTCTAAATAAGTAATACCCTACTTTATGAAAGTTGAGTTGATTTACCTCCACCATGGAAGCACATGGTTGTGTTTTAGATTGATATGCTTTAGATTAACTTCAAATCAGTGAAACAACTACATATCAGGTGATTAACAGCCAAAACTCTTGACTCACCTTCACAATTTATGAAGAAAGGCATATTTTCCTTCTAGCTTATAATCAGGAGCTGCTGTGTATCACTTCCTACTGGTACCTATCTCTCATCATTGATGGTGTTGGGTGCCTATAGCAGCCAACCTTGGCTGCGTAATTAATGTTCAGGTGACTGAAGCTGGGTACATTGAGCCCCACTCCAAGATGATGTCTGCTCTCTGAAAGACTGGGCAAGACAGCTATGCTGATGTTCCTTGATCAGGAAGTTGATTGGAGGAGGGGGAGTGGTTGGTCTACAAGCATGAGAAAGGTGTTAAAATGCCAAGATGCAATGACATGAAGAGGTTTAAGCAGAAGATTGTTCCCCAATCTAGATTCTCTGTTTTACAACTAGCTCCATTTATCGAGACAAAATTAATCTCCTTGACTATATGCAACAACCGTGTAGTGAGCATGACTGAGTAGGCTTTCATTTCACCTGCACTTCAGCTCTTTGCAAGAGTAAACTCACTCAAAAGTAACTTCTATGGCTGTATTAATTTGCAGAACTGCAGTTTTCTGGATGCATAATTGTCTGGGTACATGTCACTCTCAGTGTCTCTTTCCTCACATTTCCCCCATAACTTTTTTACATGTGCTAGATGGGACTAACTAGAACATTGTCTAAAGGTGTTTCTATTTTGCTGTTCCTGGGTATTTCACATCTCAAGTCCTTGATGTATCATTTAAAACATACACCAATTGCTTTGGGTAAATTCCTGGGTTTAACAGTAAATTACAGTAAATCAAAAATAATTGGTGTTCAGCACTCAAATAGCAATTTTATAATATGACTTATCACTGTGACACTTCTCCCTAAGGGTCTTGAGTACCTCAGAATATTTATCCCATCAAGCTAATGCAAACTATTTAAAATTACTACATTTGTAGCTATTATTAAATGTTGTGACATGCTATGCTTTTTCTGTTAGTTTTTTTTTTTTTAATATTTCCCATGGGAACTAAACCGTCAGAAGTCCCTTCGAGTTTAAGAAAGGATAGGTTTTAATGAACAGCCCAGAGAATGGCTGTTTGTGCTCAAGTGGAGTTAATATGTTTCAACAGCAACACCACTATGGCTTAAAACAATGAGGTGTTTGAGCCTAAATGGATTCTACAGTATTGTACATGAATGTGATTTTAAAATTCATATAAAAGCTTTTCCATATCATGTTCATGCATATTTCATGCATATTTTAGTATCCTATCTTTTGCTTCTGTATGCTGTTTCTGACAGAGCTGAAACACTTGCTGGAGCCGTAGGTACTGTTGATTACTACTGGCATAGTAATAAAAAAGATGAAGATGCATACTGAGTTTAGTTCAAGACCTTCATAAGCACTATGATTTTGAATGAGAGCATGTGTTAGCAGGCATTGTAATTTCTGGTCTTGGTTGGGTTTTGGGGGGTTTTTAAAAGAGTTTATTTCATCCATGTATGAAACATAGCAGCACACATTTTTTTTCTGGGAAGATAAATGTAATAAACCTCACCCCATATTCACCAGCATACCTATTTACTGCCAACCTCACCCATTCCCAAATCTGAGCCTTAACTTATCTCAACAGCACTTTTTTTTTTTAATAAATTCTCATTTATTTTGGTTTGTTTGAAGCACAAAGTCTATATGCTATGAATCTGCTGAGATTTCTAGAGGTTAGTACATATTCTGTGTTTTTCTTCCATGTTTTTTGTTTTCCTGGCACATTGACTAGCACAAAGTTGAAAGGACATAACATCTAAAAAGCTAGCAAACTTTTACTAATACAATTTCTTTGTCATTTGCTTCCATTTTCTGATCAATTCATATCACTTATGAGCTTGTTTATCTGCAAATTTATTATACATAATTGTCTTTTACCTGAATTAGACATTTTCAAATGGCTTCTTTATTCAGCATAGCTCTCTAAATGTGTTATGTTTTACACAACTTTGTTTTTCTATCAATTATGGTAAATGTCTCTGAGCAAAGCTGATGGTAACATAGTCTGTGAGCTTTGGCTGCAGAATTATTTTGCATGGGCTAAGTTCACTCTTTAAGTGGATGATTTATAAAAAGCCAGGTTGACTTCTTGTTACTTCTCTTGCCTCTATTTTGTCCCCATCTAAGTCATCCTCACTCTTGAGAAACAGAGGGATCACTGTAGTGAAGTCTGTCCACAAATGGCCAAGCTTTCTGACAGTTCTGAAGAGATGAAAGGTCCCCACTGACACCTACTGTAGCTGTGCTTGATTGAATCCTGCAATTGTTTTCCTTTGCTGCTCGGCAGGACAGTGGTGTGTATCTCATGTCTCCAGCCTGCATCACCCCGGAGCTCTGGCATCTTTTCAGCATCTTCAACATTTGTATGATATTCCACAGTAGGAGTTCATCTTTTATCTACAGCTCAGGCAATTTTTTCTTGCAACCCTACCAGATTATCTCCTACCACTGGCAACAGACCTGAATCTCTTCTTCTCAGATTAAAGTCTGTAAAGGGATTTGTTTTGAAACATTGCTGCCTCTTTCGTTGCAATAACTCTCATGCTTTTTAGAAGCAAGAGAAATAGATTGAGGAACAGGTTGCAAAATCTCTCGTGGCCATCCCTGCTGGTTGAGAGTACATATTTTCATGTTTTATTGATATTTTGATTCCTGAAACCCTCACCAATGGTGTAGACAAAACCTCTTTGCAAAAATGTAAGCTCTTCCAGTGACCTGGGAATATCCTGGGTTTCCATTTTTTCAGGTGCTTTTTCATAACCACGTGTGGGAAGGACGTCACTGAGCATTGATACCTTGGCCATGCCTTTTGGAACTTCATTTTGATTATCATCATGTGACACACTTCAACCTAGTCAGTGTGCATATAGTGCACCTTTTTTGTTCCATAGAAAATAAGAAACTTAAAAACCAACTAGATCGGTTTGTTAAATCCTGTAGTACTTGTTTAGAAGAGACATGATATTTTCCAAACAGTGACCTAAAAGAGAAGATTTTCTTCTCTAAGTGATACTAAATAGTGGTAGAATCTGGCTAGTTATTTTCTACTTGCATTTAAATTTTATTTCTCAGATTTACATGAATGTTTTTAATTATTTACCTTCTCAATCAACAGGCAGAGATTGCCCAGAGAAGATGTGGCTGCTCCATCCCTGGAAATGTTCAAGGCCAGTTTGGATGGGGTTTTGAGCAACCTGGTCTAGTGGAATGTGTCCCTGCCCATGGTAGGGGAGATTGGCTCTAACTAAATGAAAAAAACCAAGGTCCCTTCCAACACAAACTGTACTATGAATCGATGAAAATAATTCTTCAAAGACTGAAAAGAAAAAATATTTTATAGTCTAAGGAAATTTTTACTCATAGATTACAAGTTCAACTTTAATTTATGCTATTAAAATTGGGAATACTATAGAAGAAAATAAAATGCAACCATGTGTAGAAAATTAAAAAAAACCCCAACTAACAAACAACTCTCAACCTCATGTAAGGATGTGGATTTGCTAGCAAGAACTTAAAAAATAAAATCTACTTGTAAAAGCTACTATCCATTTGAATGATTTTTCCTCAAAAACGTTATTCTTACAAGTTTTGAAGTGAAGCTTCTGGTAGTAGTTTAAGTAAGAGAATTTAGCACTGCTACTAAGTAAGGAGAGTAAAAAGAAAAGCTGTCTTCATATTTACAGCTACGATTTTTTTCAAGTTATGATAATACAGGAGCATTCATATGGTTAGGAATATAACTGAATCAGGCCCTCAGTTTATTTGTTACTATTTGCATACCAAACAGAAAAATTTCATATAAAATTCTGCTCCTTCTAGTAGTACTTTAACCTCTATGTTTGTATCTAGTTCATTTATTACAGTAAATGTGAACTTCTGTTACCTCAGGCAAACTACCAGAAGTTTGTATTCTTTGAGAATCGGGTTACACCATGACAAGTTGCTTCACATTATAATGGAAGCTTCCTTTCAGTGAAGTGGCTAAAAGCCTTAAGAGCAGGCTTCATTTCAGAACGTACAACTGGGAGCATCATTACATGTCTGTTTTACTCAGCAATAAAGTGATCTTATTTTTACTGTTGTAAAAGACATCTTCTAGCTGAGACGAGCTTTGCACAACTCCTGACTCAGTTTGGTGGGACTCAGCCTGTGAAACCACATGGAAAACTTGCTGCTTAAGCACCACAAAGCTCCTGGATTGGATTTGTGTGACAGAGTATAATCAGGCATGGACACAGACCTGTGAATCATGGAAATTCAGCCATCAGCAGCCAACTCCATTCCTGCATTCTAGCAGTGGCTGTGACAATGATCTCACTAATTACAAGTATGCAAGTTTATTTTGCAAAACACTATTTTTTTTTAATCCCGTAGAGATGTGTGTTTATTATCTCTTCTTTACTCATAATTCATAAAAGGCTTTTAGAAGATCAGACCTACAAGTCAACTTGTAGTTCCTTCTTGAATTTGATTGTATTATAGTTTGAGATCAATGGTACAATCTTGCTCTCAACTCATATGGTAAATAAACATGAAAAAAACCTCATTGTAATTAGATTTCCCCCTCACACATAACATTGTCTGCAGGATTAAGGCTCAATCTAGCAATTTATTGGGTACTTATGCAAGTTGCTGAGCACTCTGAGCTCCCACAGATGTCAATGGATTTGAATACTGATGGCTGAATTAAATGGCTCAAGAATATTAAATGTAGGGTTTATAAATCACTCTTTTCCCTAATTATTGAAAATGGTTATTTCCACTTGTCATACTGAGTAATTCTTACTTTAACCTGAAATTGTCACTAAATGCACAGATAGATTTTGATCTGACATCGTGTTAATAAAAATCAGTTATCTTATGAAAAGACCTGTAAACCACCCATACTACTACTATATGGAAGAAAAAAGAAATTAAGTAACCTGTTCTTTAATTTTCAAACAAAAATGTTCTCTCTTAAAACTGATGGAGAGCATACTTTAGTATTTTGTTGTGGGCATCATGAAGAAAGCTTAGTTTTTGACTTTTCCTTTTAATGTTAGGTAAGAATTAAATAAAGTGTTAATGTTAAAAAATGTTAAGTATACTTGATAATAGATTATACATGTATTTATAAGCATATATTGTTTCATTTTAAGGAGAAAAAGCAGCAATTCCACAAAACTGTAGAGATTCAAATATGTTATTGTGTGAGTAGAAATGCAGGTAACCATGATGGCCAAAATCCACAGCTGAAGTATAAAGAGTAGATTTATTCCATCACCATGCTGGCAAAATGGGGACACATATACTGCTAAGCTTATTCCATTTTAGCAGGGGCAAAAAGCACTCAGGCATTTCCCAGCCTCACGTATCAAAAAGGCCTGGTGCAGGCGCAATCCTTCATAAGGCTGTGTTTTACAATCTCCAAGCTTCTTATCTCTCTTCCACCCCTAGAAAGAGGCCCAAGCCTATGGGAAAAATGCTTTTAAGTTCTTAACAACATCCTGTTATCTTCTTTGACAGAATTCCATTTCTTTCAGCAGTCAGAAAACAACCCAAAGCAAATATAAAGACGTGAAATTTCCACACTGTATATTTTTAGCATCTCCCAGGTGCAAGGTTGGTCTTTGAACAAAAAACAATTCTAAAAACAATGTATTTTCTTTCTCCTCATCAACCTTACACCTTAATGTTTTCTTCCCAACATCCATTTTGTTAAAAAAAGCTTTTATTTAAAACTTCCCATTGGCTAAGGCATCCTAATTCATAACAGATCTATGAATTTTGAACCTGCATTCTAAAGTGACTATATATAAACACCTAATGTCACGTTTGACAGGCTACTTTTAAGTGATAACTGTGGATAGAATATTTTGGGAATTGTCCAGTTGTTCAGTTCAGAAAGGAGAGACAGAAAAGGAGGAAAAGGATTTGACAGTCTTTACACTGCAGTTGATTTTGTTGAAGCTTAAAATGTGAGACTTCTGCAGTATTTTATTAGCTTCAGTGGTAAGCAATCTCTGACAGGGATGAGTTAGAAGAAACCACATGGGTTAAACAACAAGAGAGAAAATAAATAATCTCAAACTTTGATATTGCAGAATTTCAGCATGAGCTGAATTTCCCAGGAGTCCAGGAAAGCATATCCTTCTTCCCTACCCACTGCCAGTTGACAACACTTTCATACATCTTATTCATGAATTATGAGCTGAAATACATTGGGCTGTGACTCTAGCAGATGGAAATTAGCAGAGTGTCATGGAGGTTCATCACACTAGACAAAACCTGGTCTTTTGTCTGCTTGCTTGCTTTGTAACTAGACTTCAGTGATTAATGAAAAAAAGAAAAAAAAACTCACTAATAACCCCACAAAACAACAAAAACTCCCAACATTCCTACAAAATCTACCCCCCTGTATTCCAAACAAATATATAAATGTCAAAACGTGCTCTACTCTTCTTTATACTTTCTCAACAGATGTTGTGAGTCTTGCTGGCAAGTGACTCAGAACAGTAAGTATCAGTCACATGCATGAATAGTTATAGGAACTGCATTTTAAGCTCACCCTTGCACGTAACCATTGGGAAAGGTCTTGTTTATCCAGGGAAAAGTAGAAGCAACTCCATAACCAGTTGAAGCTCAACAGCAAAGCTTACAAAGCTTGATACATATTAATATGAGATGAATCTACAGAACAAGTAATTAAAAAGAATAAATGTGAATAATGAAAATAACTAAGGAGATTTGTTTGATACTGCAACCATTCTTCTTCTTCTTCTTCTTCTTCTTCTTCTTCTTCTTCTTCTTCTTCTTCCTCTTCTTCTTCTTCTTCTTCTTCTTCTTCTTCTATGAATTGATTAAATTTTTCTTTTAACTTTTGCAATTGACAAAATTTACTTCTCACTGGAAGTGATGCAATATCTGCACATGATTTAATGTTGCATACAAAGAGTTGTGATCAATGTCTCATTGTTCACGTGGGCACCAGTGACAAGCAGTATCTCTCAGGGGTTGGTACCAGGGCTGATACTGTTCATCGTCTTTGTTGGTGACAGGGACAGAGATATTGAGTCAAGTTTACTTGTCTCACACCAAGCTGTGTGTTGCAGTTGACACGCTGGAGGGAAGGGATGCCATGCAGAGGGACCTTGACACGCTTGAGACGTGGGCCCATGCAAACCTCATGGAGTTCAACAAAGCAAAGCACAGGGTCCTACACTTGGGTCGTGGCAATCCCAAACACACCCACAGGCTGGGAAGAGAAGTGGCTGAGAGCAGCCCTGAGGAGAAAGACTTGGTGGTGATGGTTGATGACAAACTCAACATGAGCTGGCGCTGTGCGCTCGCGGCCCAGCGAGCCAAACGTGTTCTGGGCTGCATGCAAAGGAGCGTGGCCAGCAGGGCAAGGAGGTGATTCTGCCCCTCTGCTCTGCTCTTGTGGGACCCCACCTGCAGTGCTGTGGACAGTTCTGGTGTCCCAACAGAGGAAGGCCACGGAACAGTTGGAGCAAGTCCAGAAGAGGGCCAAGAAGATGATAAGAGGACTGGAGCACCTACCCTAAGAAGACAGGTTGAGAAAATTGTGGCTGTTCAGCCTGGAGAAGAGAAGGTTGTGTAGAGACCTCATAACAACCTTCCAGTATCTGAAGGGGGCCTACTGGAAAGCTGGAGAGGGACTATTTATCAGGAACTGTAGTGGTAGGACTAAGAGTATTGAGTACAAATTGAGAGAGGGAAAATTTAGTTTAGGTTTTAGGAAGACATCTTTTACTAGGGAAGAGAAAAGACACTAGAACAGGTTGTTCAGGGAGGTTGTGAATGCCCCATTCATGGTGGTGTTCAAAACTGGCTTGGTTTGGGCTCTGAAAAACCTGGTCTAGTGGGAGATATCCCTGTTAATGGTAGCCAGGGTTGGAACTATATAATCTTTATGGTCCATTCCAATCCCTTGGCATTCTGTGATTCAACTTGTGCGAAGGCATGCAAAGACACTGATTGATTTCAGTAAACACAGTGCTTACAAATCCTCTGACTCACACAGTATATATAAAAATTAGCTGTACGGGTCATAAATTTTATAATTTGAAGATAATAATCTATTATAACCCTTTTGACTTGCAACTTGAAAAGTAGCCTTTAACTTTGCAGTAGCTTAAGACCCTAGGTCACTAATTAAACTAAAAAGGCTTGTTCTATGACTTTAAAGAAAACATCACATCATCTAACTCAATTTACCAGGTGACTTTTGAGAATGCAGCATTTCCTGAAAGCTAATTGGAAAACACCTGTGGATGCAAAACTGGCAAAATGACTATTGCTGCCTTCTGTGCCTTGGTTTTAGTGTTGCAGAGTACTTGTAAAAATTGCAGGTTACCCCTGCATTAACTGTTGTTTCAACAGGTTCTGCTGACAGAGTGTAAGTTGATATTCTTAGTGACAGTGATTTATAAATACACTTTTCAACACAGATAATAATCTTATTAGCTTTTGCACAAGAAAATCATCATTGCAAAAAGTAATTAATGAATTTTATGAGAATGTTGGATTTCTAGCTGTCATGGGAGCTGCAGACTGCATGCACTTTGTAATGCATGCATCACTACATGATGGCTAATGAGGCATGGTAAAGAAATTGAAATTGTTTTCATTCCCTCCATATGTAGTTGGTGTGGGATGCCAGATATAAAATCATTGATGTATTTGCCAAGTTTCCAGAATCTTGTCATGACTTATTCAAACTTAGACAATCAGGATTAGGCTATTTTGAAAATGGTCAGATTCAAGGAGACTGGTTAATAGATAATAGAAGCATTGCTTGTAAATAAAACTTTGAATATATATTTAAAATAAAATTACTATTTACAGCTTGAATTTTTGGGTCACAGTTGTTCCCCTCGGAAGAAGTAACTAATGACTAAAGTTAAAAATCCCCAAATTCCTTCAGAATGTCTTTATAACGAGACACATAAATTCATAAGAGCTATAATTGAAAAGAACATGGCATCCTGAGAAAAGAATACAAGTTTTTTTCCAACTGGAAGTGGCACTTTATATAAAACAACTGTTTGAATATTTGTGAATCTTTCTTGTGTTCTGCATATAATGCAATCAAATTGACCTATGTAAAAAAATATCTAGAAAGAGAATGAGGTAACATGTCAAAACATGTCGCTGGCCGCTTGACCGCCCGGCTGGTCAATGGCCGACAGTGTCCTCGTGTGCCCGGATCTCGCGTGGCACAAGCGCGTGTGCAGCGCCACGGCAATGCTTTTAGCCTTCGCGCGACAGCTCCGAGGCTGGTTGATATTTCCAAAGCCCAGGCTGGGGCTAGCAGCAGCTGATGATGAGAATGCGATGCAGAGACAGCAAAAAGATCAAGGAGGACCCGCCCGTGGTGTAAAGCCAAGAGTTTATTCCATGCCCTGGAGGGGGCAGGGGAACTCGCAGCAAGGACGGGAACCACAAAACGAGCCCCGAAATAACCGTTGCACCAGGTTTTAAGGGGGGGGGAAAAGGGGAGGGACAAGGGACAGGACAAATGAGGTACATGAAGGGAGATGACAGTATCCAATAAGCAGCAAACGTAGGAGGGACATATTTAAATGAGCCAATGGGAAGAACAGAACTTTAGAACCTTCCAGTTTTGTATGAATATTAAACCAACTATATGAATATCTAAACCATCTATGAGGAGAAAGGGGAGGCGACGGTACCTAGCTGGACAGCAGCCCACGGCGGGAGACTGCCTCAACCTGCCTACCTCTCAGGGTTCACTGTCCCAAGAGGTATCATCTACCCAATCTGCAATCCCCACTGAAAAGGCAGGTTGAGCCGCAGCCTCGGACGCCACGGGTGACTCAGCCGGTGGCTCCCCCCACCGGCTGGGTGACCGCAACAAAAACATAAAGGTATATTTAGATAATTAAAATGACTCTGGTAATATGACTTTCCATCTTTGAATGGAACAAGCAGGAATAAGCATTTAGAATTATTTGTGTCATTATTATAATGTATCGAGCAAGGTTCACGTTTGCTGTCTGTGCATTAAATTTCTTCTCACAAGATATATATATTTTCTATGAAATGTATTTTTAAATATATGTCTTTCATAAAAAGGCTTGGTTTTTTTATGACTGTGGTCTTTGGGGACCCAGTATTTACTTGATGACATTCTTGTACCCTGAGTACAGGCATTTGACTTGCTGAAATAAGAACAGAAGAATTTACTATCACAGACTTTGCCACCACAGAATCTTCTGAGTTGGAAGGGACTCACAAAGGTCATTGAGTCCTACAGTGAATGGCCTGTGGATCAAACCCACAACCTTGGCATTCTTAGTACCATACTCTAACCAACTGTGCTAATCTCAGGGTTGATACCTTCTCACAGTCTCCTTCTGGACAAATAATCAGCTCAATAACCATGTTAAGTGATGGGTGAGCAACTGGCTCATGGGTTGGGTGCAACGGATTATAGTGAATGGGGTAGCATCAGACTGGCGACTTGTCATTAGTGGGGCTCCAAAAGGGCTCTGTCCTCACACCTGTGCTCTTCCAGTATCTTCATTAACAATTTGGACAGAGGATTTGAAGGAATACTAAGTTTGCCAATGACACTAAATTGGGACAAGGACAATCCTGGTTGTGTGTATAGTCTGGGGAATGAGACGATAGAGAGCAGTGCTGTGGAAAGGGACCTGGGGGTCCTCGTCACTGTAAGCTGAACACAAGTCAGCAGTGCCCTGGCAGCCACTAGGGTGAAACGTGTCCTAAGGGGCATCAGGCACAGCATCATCAGCCAGGCAAGGGAGGAAATTGTCCTGCTCTTCTCTGCACTGGGGCGGCCTCACCTTGAATATTGTGTGAGGTTTTGGGCACCACACTGTAACAAAGAAATCAAGTATTAGAGAGTGTCCAAAGGAGGGTCATGAGGGTGGTGAATTGCCTTGAGGGGAAGCCATATGCGGAGTGGCTGAGGTCATTTGGTCT
>VZTJ01003336.1:346192-400215 GCA_013397795.1 Orthonyx spaldingii
GCCACGGGTGACTCAGCCGGTGGCTCCCCCCACCGGCTGGGTGACCGCAACAAAAACATAAAGGTATATTTAGATAATTAAAATGATTCTGGTAATATGACTTTCCATCTTTGAATGGAACAAGCAGGAATAAGCATTTAGAATTATTTGTGTCATTATTATAATGTATCGAGCAAGGTTCACGTTTGCTGTCTGTGCATTAAATTTCTTCTCACAAGATATATATATTTTCTATGAAATGTATTTTTAAATATATGTCTTTCATAAAAAGGCTTGGGTTTTTTATGACTGTGGTCTTTGGGGACCCAGTATTTACTTGATGACATTCTTGTACCCTGAGTACAGGCATTTGACTTGCTGAAATAAGAACAGAAGAATTTACTATCACAGACTTTGCCACCACAGAATCTTCTGAGTTGGAAGGGACTCACAAAGGTCATTGAGTCCTACAGTGAATGGCCTGTGGATCAAACCCACAACCTTGGCATTCTTAGTACCATACTCTAACCAACTGTGCTAATCTCAGGGTTGATACCTTCTCACAGTCTCCTTCTGGACAAATAATCAGCTCAATAACCATGTTAAGTGATGGGTGAGCAACTGGCTCATGGGTTGGGTGCAACGGATTATAGTGAATGGGGTAGCATCAGACTGGCGACTTGTCATTAGTGGGGCTCCAAAAGGGCTCTGTCCTCACACCTGTGCTCTTCCAGTATCTTCATTAACAATTTGGACAGAGGATTTGAAGGAATACTAAGTTTGCCAATGACACTAAATTGGGACAAGGACAATCCTGGTTGTGTGTATAGTCTGGGGAATGAGACGATAGAGAGCAGTGCTGTGGAAAGGGACCTGGGGGTCCTCGTCACTGTAAGCTGAACACAAGTCAGCAGTGCCCTGGCAGCCACTAGGGTGAAACGTGTCCTAAGGGGCATCAGGCACAGCATCATCAGCCAGGCAAGGGAGGAAATTGTCCTGCTCTTCTCTGCACTGGGGCGGCCTCACCTTGAATATTGTGTGAGGTTTTGGGCACCACACTGTAACAAAGAAATCAAGTATTAGAGAGTGTCCAAAGGAGGGTCATGAGGGTGGTGAATTGCCTTGAGGGGAAGCCATATGCGGAGTGGCTGAGGTCATTTGGTCTATTCAGTCTGGACAAGACAAGACTGAGAAGAGGCTTCATCACGTCTTCAACATCCTCAGTAGGGAAAGTGTAGGGACATGGACTGATCACTGCACTCTTGTGACCTGTGGCACAATTTGAGGAAACTCTCCTGAAAGGTATGCTAAGGCACATAAAAATAATTAGGTGGTTGATGACAGCAGACATAGCTTCACTAAAGGCATATCATGCCTGACAAATGGCATCTCAACAGTGATGGATAAGGAAAGAGTGACTGATGTAATGTACCCGGATTTGTGCAAAACATTTGACATTGTTCCACACAACATCCTTTTCTCTAAAATGGAGAGGTATGGATTTGAGAGATCAGTGGATGAGGAATTTGATGGATGGTCGCACTCAAAACGTTGTGATCAACAGCTTGATGTCCGCGCGGTGACCTGTGACAAGTGTTTGTGCTCAGGGGTTGGTATTGGGACCAGCCCTGTTTAACATTTTTGTTGGTGACATGGGCAGTGGGACAGAGTGCACACTCAGCAAGTTTACTGACAAAACCAAGCTGTGGTGCAGTCACATGCTGGAGGGGATGCCATCCAGAGGGACCTGGACAGGCTTGAGAGATGGATCTGTGAAAACCTCATGGAGCTCAATAAGGCCAAATGCAAGGTCCTGCATCTGTGTCAGGGCAATCCCCAAGCATAAGAACAGGCTGGGCAGAGAATGGATTGAGTTGAGCTCTGAGGAGAAGGATTTGGGTGTTTTGGTGAATGAGACGGCCAACATGAGCTGGCAGTGTGTGCTCAGAAAGCCCCTTGTGTCCCAGGCTGAATTGAAATCAGCATGGCCAGTAGGTCAAGGGAGGTGGTTCTGCCCCACATCTGCTGTGGTGAGACCTCACCTGGAGATCATGGAGCTCTGGGGCCTCCAACACAGGGAGGACATGGACCTGTAGGTGCAAATCCAGTGGAGAGCCACAAAGATGATCACAGGGCTAGAGCACAACTTTTATGGAGACAAGCTGAGAAGCCTGGGGCTGTTCAGCTTGGAAAAGAGGAAACTCTGGATGACCTTAGAGGCCCTTCCAATGCCTAAAAGGGCTGCAAGAGAGCTGGAGAGCAATTTTGGAAAGCGAATTTTTATGAATTGATAGACAAGGGATAATGGCTTAAAACTGAAAGAGGACAGGTTTAGATTGGATATTAGGAAAAAATTCTTTACTGTGAGGGTGCTGAGGCACTGGAACAGGTTGTGCAGAGAAGTTGTGGATGCCCCATCCCTGGAACTGTCAAGGCCTGGTCTGAGCCACTTGGTTTAGTAAAAGGTGTCCCTGTCCACGGCAAAGGAGTTGGAACTGGATGATCTTTAACGTCCCTTCCAGCTCAGGTGAGAATAGTTCAATTCAGCTGGAAGGGACTTACAATGACCATCTAGTCCTGCTGTCAATGATATATATGATATATATATCATCTATATAATCAAGAATGGTTACCTCTGCAACCAGAGAGTGTTACTATGTACTTCTAATAATAACTTGATCAGTTCTCTTTGTCATGTTGGAGTCCTTTCATGAACTCACGATAAGGTTTGAGCATCTCACAAGACTAAATAGTCATGCTCATTCACTAGTAGTAGACATACCTGCTACATTTATGTGGAATTTTCCCTGTGATTGTGTGGAGGATTTTATAACACAAAACATATTTGTGTATAGCTGGTGAAAATTAGAGAAGTATTTTGTTTGAACTCCTTTGCTGTTGCAGAAATGTTCAATTAACCTTCGCAATTAATGGCAATGTTTTTATTACTTTCTTCAGCTCCCCGTGGTGCCTAATGAAAATTCTTGATTTCCTTTGCTAGGGAGGCAGTGAATGATGAAATAAGGCTGACCTGTAGAGTTTTTTCCTGCCCAGTGGTAGACAAACAGGCCCCAATTTTTACTCTTTTTGAGAAATAGTACAGTTGATGACGGGCTTGAATTGCTTTCTTCTGCTTTTGTTTAACTGTCTGACCCATTCCTCATGTAAAAACTGTTTCCCCCATACTCTGTCTTGTGAAGACTGTTCCAGTCACAAAAGGCACGTTTGTACACCTCTAATTCAGGAAGAATTAGGAAAACCATCAATTAAAGATCTAATATAAAGTAAATTGAAAGGCTGCCTTCAGCTTCTCAATCACAGGTTCCCTTCTCTCTTCCTTCCCCTATGCACACCATATTCTCACCAAACCTTGTCTTTGGGCTTATTCTTAATTCTGTGATTTTATAGGAGCATAGGTCCCCGTTTTCTTAAAGAAAAAAATAGATGTGTTTTCTGCCTACAGAGCAGTTCCAACTTGAATAGTTAAGATAGGCTCAATAGTTAAAATAGGCTCAAAAGTTAAAAGGAAGAGGACAGATACATGACTATGAAGACTTCTAATCTGATAGTATTTCAAGCTACTGCTTCAAGACCTACTCTTTGAGGTCAGTATTCAAAATTAATAATTAAAAAGCTATTCTCACAGCTGTCTTAATTTCTTCATTAGACTGTTTTGCCAAGAGTTTATGCATAGTATGGAGCCCAATATTTACACAAGAGACACAAATTCAGAGAAAAATGTGACATGAAGGATTCATACTTGCTTGAACATTCACCTTCATTCACTAAGATGAGTTTATGATCTTAGATTTCTGAATACCCGCCACAGAGCATAATGAGTTACAGGTGAGTTTCATATGGCATGGCACCAGTAATTTAAAATCAGACCTTAAAGGACCCTTTAAATGAATGAATCCCTAATTTTTTTAAAGTTTGGCATTAAAGAGACAAATGTCCCTTGCCATCCAAGGGAAAAACAAACAAACAAACAACAAAACCACCAAATCCCCCAAAATAAACAAAACCTCCAAAACCCAACAAAACCAACCCTGGCCATTTCCCTCTCCTGTAATATACCCCTGAAAGAGAAATCAGAAATTGTAATGTCTAATCAAGTCTAGGGTTAAATGTATTTTGTAACAGTAATCTGCATTGTTTAAACAACAGATGTAATTGTTGAGTGTTTAATTTACTTGCTAATTAATTTCCATTTGTTAGATGGCTAAACAAAATGTATTTTAACCTACTGCTTTTAGTTGATATCTTAAATGCTTACAAGCACAGGAAAGAATAGTATGGCAAACATATTGTTGGTGTTGTAGAGTACATTTTAAATGTCTAAATAGAAATCAATATTAAGAAATAAGGTATTGACTAAAATACTTTTATAATAACTAAGTTTTGGTTTGCTCTTTTAAATTAGACACTCACTGTGGGAATAAAGAGTAAATATATGGTCATGAAATTAGACTGTGACCTTTTCATACAACTTTCTTGTTTTTATGTAAACGGTTTAAACATGGTTGCATAGCTGTATTGCAGTCTAAACATCAATTTTTAGTTATTGACAGGTCAAGATTGCAACATATGTGATTAGAACAATCCTTTGGCGCACTGTTTTTCTTACAGGACCTTCAGCTTTCTCATCTTACCCTCCCCATGCTGCTGACCTTCACAACATGATGTCATTTTTGGCCAGCATTTCCCAGAGCATTCAATAGTTGTCCGAATATTCTTTTGATAATACCTTTAGTGAAACTGTCATGGACTTTAGAAGGAACCTTGGTCAGCAATGAGTATTGCTGAAGACTGCCACCACAAATTGCCTTTGCCTCTTTGGCTGTTCTGGCCACTGATTTTTTCCATAGTTCACCATTAACCCAGGCTGACAGCTTTGCAGCTGTCACAACCTGGAAACTTGCAGCATACAAGTTCAGATTATTTTCTGTTTTCATCTTGCTAAATTTTTAGTTGTGTGAAGAATTTGACTATCAAAAACCAGAGTTCAGTTCTTTTTATACTAAACTAATAGATGTTTTACACATACACACAAAAAGGATGAGTATGGAGAATTACTTTGAAAATTTGTTACTTTTCATTGGTTTGTCAGTGGTAAGGGTTTCTCATATCACAAGACGTTTCATCCACATTGTCAGAAAAGCAAAACAATTTCTTCTTATAGCTAGCATTTCAGAAAAATCCTCAAACATACTCCTTGATGGTGTATTTCTATCAAGTGGCATATCACTAGCTCATTTTGAAAGTACAAAGAGTGTGGCCACAGTCTGTGACAACAGGTAGGCTGCACCTTTAGATTTTGTCTGATAATCAGGTGATATGGAAAATACCATGGCATTGTTTTCAATGGAAAGATTGCTTAAATAAAATAAATATGCTTTTAACAGAAACATGCTTTTCCAAACCTTCCAATATAACTGAAATAAACAGGACCTGAAAGTTTTGACAAGAAGTAAACTAAAAAAGAAAAGTATTTTTAAACTTTTTTTTCCTTAGTGCATCAGCACAGCATATAACTTTGGGAGCTGTACTGAGCTCTTGTAGGACCCACGGATCACCCTGAATGCAATATATCTATCACTTTCAAGCCATCATCTGGGGATCTTGTTGGAGATACAGGACTCATGAGGTGCTTTAGACAGCTGGGAAGGGACAGGGATGGTTACAGAAAAAGAGGTGGCAATAGCAGTGCTGACTCCTGTAGCAGCAGCTTTATACTTTTTCAAGAAGAATCAAGGGAATATGATCATTTCCTTAAACTTTTATAACATAGTATGAGTGTTAGGCTAAAGAATCTAATGCTTTTACTGGTTTCAAATATGAAGTAATAGTAGAGTGGTGACAGTGTGTTGACTGAGGTCACCTTCCTTATATCCATGTTTTTCCACTAGGTTTCTTAGTTCCTCATCAGAATGCCTTAGTGCAGGATGCATCTGACTATAACCATGCATTGTCCATTATCTAATATTGAAATTAATGTGCCTTTATTGTTCCCTATCTAGTAAAGTACTTATGACTTTGTTTTGGATAAACCCCAATATTTCAAATTTCTAACTTCTCGTATAAATGTGGGTGGTGCCTCCTGCCAAACATGAATAGCTCAGAGGAAGTAATACATGCTGACTATATTGCATTCATAAGTTATGCAAAAATACTTGAAATGACAATTCCTGATAGACTGTCGTGGCTTACCAACAGACGAAGATAACCACAGTAAAGTTAACATTTCATACCTCTAATGGCTTGTATCAGAATTAATTCTTTATCTCTTACAATGAGCATTTCCATAATGGTTTTTAACAAATTTGAGCAAATATGGGAGCTTGGTTTGATGTAATCACAGGCAAAATTATAATGGGCAATATCAATGTAATTCCCTGAAACTTTACTGACAATGGAGTTAATGGAGCTGTGTTTTTTGAAGAGGACCTAGTTCCATTGTTTGCAGGATAAAATTTATGGGAGGATGTCTAAATTTTTCAGCATCTATGAAAAACATAAGTTGAGCAAATTGATTCAGTGTATTCATGGTATGCTCCAGACAAGCCAAGCCTCTCTTTTTCCTCCCTACTTTCTATTGCCACCTAAATAAAACCTGTAAGCAAATTACTATCTGTTAGGTCTCCAGCTTTTTAAAGCTTTTTAAAGCTTTTTGAAATTTACTTCTGTATGCCTGATCAATGTTTTCTGAAGTGGTTTGTAGCAAGGAAGTAAAATATTTCATAAAGCCTTGTGTTTTACATAGTTGTGTACTCTATCTATCTTGACACTTCAAAATATTTTCTGAATGAGTTACAAATGTTAAAAATAGTACAATCAAGCAATAATAAGTTAATAATAGCTTGATTTTATACTTAAGGATGTGCTTTCTGCTGGAGTGATGTCTGCTAGTGTTTCATTTATACTTTTGTGCTGTTTTGATCTGAGTGCAGGCAGAAGAGCAGCTGCAGCATAATTCAATAAGAATCCCCAAATTTGCTAAAGGCAATATATTTAGAAGTGCCTGATGGATGTCATACTATGGAAAAACAGTACTGTAGCATATGTACAAACTAGTCATTGTCCACCACTTAATTTTGTTTCGTGTAAGCAAAGAAAATCAAGGTATTTTAAGTATGAGATATTATCAGATACTGTACTGTATTTGCAGAAAGGCAGCCTGAGGGAAAACTATAGTTGCCTACACTATATCCACCAGACTTCTATTACATTAGATATTTGCAGAACTCATGATGCTTTATTAGCTGTCAATTCTGAGTTTGTTTTCACTTTTTTAAGAATGAAAGGAATACGAGAATGCTTTTTTTCTACATTGATAAGATTACTTATTATTTAATTCAGTGGGATTCATGTCTTTTTAGAGACATGGATGCCTAAGTCATGTAACATGTGAGGCTGTGGCTTTACCCCCTTCTTGGAAATGTCTTCTGAACTGTGTACTCTTGTAGAAATATTATTATTATGTTGTGTAAAGAAATGGAAGTTGCATGTGCAGGGATGCAGGTCATGAATTTGCATATTCTGTGTGCTTTAAAGCTGAACTATAAATCTGAGCTTTTCCATATTTTTATTTTTGATAGGGTATTCTTCTAAGGATCACCTTCAGTACTCTTCATGGGTACGAGTAGGGATATTTTTGTTTCTATCAAAATTCAACCCATTCAAACTGCTTCTGAATTAGAATAATCTGAATAAAGTATTTTGGCTCTTGCTTTAACTGTCTGTTTATCACAAACAAGTCCCAAACCTGAAACAATGTGATGTGTGCATGGTAGATGAAATTCCTGAATATTTAGGTCCAAAGTACACTGTGATGATATTAACTGTGATTTTTTTTAAATTCAGTCTGAGTATGGTTATATCTGTCAAACCAAGTCTAATAGCACAGATCCAAATTTGATCTTTCTGTTCAGGCCTGAAACCGTTTTCCTAGAAAGGAAGAAAGAGATTAAACTTTATTTTTTCATAAAAGGTGACTTTCTGGCGGCTATAAAGGAAACTGTAGAAAGAAATAATGACCTTAGCAACTATACTGGATGTAATCCAGCATAAGACAAACTGTTTCTAACAGTTCTATTTTATCAGGGAAGAATGCATTGAAAACCAATATCAACCTGTCATGGTTATCAACCTGATCTTGACTAAGCAGATGAAACCCTCTTTGTGTCACTTGGTTTGTGTGAGCTGAAGTGCTTTGCATGGAGAATTGTTTTCAGTTAGTAGTAATTTTTACTTGCAGATTTGCTGAGCTCTAGACATTCAATGGCTGATCTGCTCTGTAGAATGTTATTAAAGAAAGTAGTGTTGCATACTCATCTAAATTTTTCCAGGTTAATCCTGAAGCTTTCACCCGATCTGCAGATGTTGTATGACAGCTGGAGCAATGGGTTTAAGGAAATAAATTTTGTTTTTTGATATTTTTCCCTATCACTGGACTGTTAAATGACGTTCATTGTTTATTTGCAGGAATCTAAACCTGATCTTGATTTGAAGGATCTGAAAAAAGCCAGACACTCAAAACAATATTTAGCAGAATATTTTCAAGAACAATGGGCTACAATATCAATCTTCCACGGGACAGTGTTCCTTCACCTCCAAACTGCTAATCTGGAAAGAGTTATATGACTGCCCTAATTTTATTTTAAAAACAGTAACAGAATTTTTGGTTTAGTTACTATAGTTCAGTCTTTTAATACTTAAGATGGTATTGTGGAAGTCAGACAGCAAGAGGGAATCTGCCACAGACAACACAGAATGCAATCTGGGCTTTTTATGAGCAAAAGAAATGGATCTAACAAGTCATTTAAAAATCCTATTTTTCCACTGATATGAGTATGAGAGTTTGTGAATGGGTTGTCAGCTATATCTAGCCCTAACACTTTTAATTATATTAGTGATTTTTAAGTAGTTTTGTTATATACTGTGTAAGAAAAACCCTTGGATCAAAGAATTAGAGAAAAAAGGTAGAGAGACTAAGCTTATTTGAGCTCTTCATAAGGGCAAAGAGCCAAAGGTTTATTAAAATGAAATTCAAATCCACTGCTTTCTTTTTTTTTAAAATGTAATAAAATCCACTTGCTGAGAAAATAATCTGCTATATTTTTGCTAATGTGTATTTTTTGTTCCAAGGGATTATGCCTGCACAAGGCTCTGCAAAGTGTGTACAAACTAAGCCAAACTTCTTTTCCAAAGCAAGTATATCTAGAGGAAAGTACATGAAGAACAATAACCTAAAAAACGAAGAGCCTAACAATGTGATAATAACAAGGAAGAACAGCCTTAAATTATCTCTACAAACTTCAGAGTTGAAGCCATGCCTTGCATAAAATTAATATAAGCTTGGATATGACATATGGTGTCTTCTCCTCTTTAAACAGAAGGTATTTTGGAAACTGTGATGTGGGAGTGTGTCCTCTAAAGACTGATAGTATTGTACTGAATTGCATCGTGGGTGTATTTAGATCTGAGTGCTACAGACTAATTACAATGTATTGAGCTGTGGGGTAGGTGTTTTCAGAAGCTACTTTAGTTCTGAAATGTTTTAATTAAAAAATTGCGGTAGACCTCTTTCTTGAGAAAATGATGAGTGTTCCAGCAGTAAATTTAGCCTTAGAGTCAAGGGAGAAGTGACTGGCTTCTGCATTCCCAAGTCAAGTCTAGTAATTATGTCTGAGGTATGGCAAAATGCTGTTTGGGATAGGAATTGCTGTAACAGATCAGACTTCTGCCATGACTGAGACTACGGGTGCACTGAAGACTTTGGAGAAAGATAAGGAAGTCTACTACAGAAGAATAGAAAATAACCTGATCATATAAAAATATTCCTCTTAAGTTCATTCTGTTTTTTCTCTTTTTGGGTAGCTAAAAGTACAGACTGTGTATGAAGTAAAGTGGTTCCTACTGTGAATTACTCACATTCTAAAAGGACAAAAAAACCCAAGAATAAGTGAAGGAGATACTTGATAGGCTTATGTTATAACTTGTATTTTTTTTCCATATATATTTTTCCATAGGTGATTGAAATAGGTATATCATCATCAAATAGCAATATCTGGTGACTGTGAAGGGTAACAATATGCTGGAGGTCAGGGTCTTCTTCACAGGAGCACTCAGGGACATCCAGGTACAAATTGTACCTGCAAGCAGCAGCTATGAATTATGACTTCACTGAATGCTTGACCACAAGGAAAATAAAATTTGACTTCTCAACATTTGCAGTTAAATTCACTAAATTTCCCATTATTTTCTTAATATTTCCTGTTATTGTCTTCCTATATTGCCTTGTCATTCCATTTACTCTGATATCTCCCGAAACTCCAACAGCTAAGCCGAGTATGACTTCCTTCCCCCTTCTTGAAACTTTGTTGTAAGAGGTGCAAAACACATAATAAAAAGGAGAATTTGTCTCTCTGAGAGTTTAATCAAGGTTCTTGCAGTTCCTTTTCTATGTTGCTTATGTCCAGCATGTAAGAACCAAGTCTGTAGTACCAGAGGCCACTGTGACACCACAGATGAGTTTCTCTCCACTACTAGATTTGCAGGGAACTTGAAGACTGAATAAAAGAGGACTAGATAGTTGTTCTCGAGGGCCAGAGAAAGAACTTGGACAGATGAAAGACATATCATTGATACAGAGTATTTTAAGCACAGTAAAATAAAAAAAGGCAAAACGTGATGGTATTTAATGTATGAAGAATGTCTCTTCACGATGGAAGACAAAGGATGCTTTCCCAAAAAAAAGGTGGATTAAGACCTAAAAAGTTCTCAGTACATTTTTCCTGCACTTGTGAAAATGATCTTGGTAATTTGTAACTTGTTTTTGTCCCATTGGTAGTGATTCCTTATAAAGAGAATAATTAAAAATAAAAAGGTAGGGATTATGAAGGAATTCAGTTGTCTCCAGACACTGTAAAAGTAGATATGTACTGTAAAATAAATCAAATTTCAGCATTGCCCGGAAAGACATAGCTGGGACTTTACTGACAGATTCTGCTATTTTTTTTAGTTATTGTTCTGAAAAATTGCAATATCCTAATCTGAATAACTTACATTTTATATTTAGAAGAAAGAAGTATTTATGAAACAAGTAAAAGTACACTGAAAATGGTTTTTTACATGCTTTGTTATTGTGAAAAAATGAGCTTTATGGTAAGAAAATGTTCCTAAATATTTTTACTCTTTCACAGGAAAATAAATGATGTTTCAATTTCTCTGCTCTTCAGTAGGATATTGAGAATTTACCCATTTTATAAACTGATGAAAGAGTCTTCATGTCTTCTCAGCTGCATGATCTGTGATGTAACTTAAATGTCACTTTTCCCCATGCACACTATTTGTCTCACCATTTGTCTTACCTTTGTTTCTTTATCTGTCACTAGGAGAGGACTAATTGGTTCTGAAGAATGAAAAGTGCTATATTTATTGAGTTGAGTGATTTTGCCACTTGAAATTTTACATCTTATACATTGTCAAACATTAAGTGACTGAGGACTCTTAAAAGGAACTTGTTACCCTGAAGTATAAGAGTTTCCATCCATCCCTTTGTTACTTGAACATGTGTATTTTTCCATGCATGAGTGTATAGTCTTCCCAGTATTCTGCTATGGAATGTAAAAGCAAAATTTTCCTGTTAAAATTGTTGCTTTAGTATTGTTTGACAGCTCTAAACATCTGTGCTTTGCTACAGCCTGAGGTAAAGATGTGTTCAAATGTAGGTGGATTATTCCAGTTGGATAGTGTTTGAAAGAGCTTTACAAGCAAAAATTGTTTTTCTTGAAATTGTCTGAGAAATAAATGCAGTACTCGTCTGTGAATAATAAATAAAAAGACTATATAATATGCAGGAAAACACAATGGAAAGAACTCCTTTCCTCAGAGAAATCTTCTGCAGAATTCAGTGTTTTAAAAGCAAACCGCGGAGCTCAGCAATCTCATTGTCCGGTTAGGGATGCCTCTGTCTATTTTGGTACACCGAAGACAAAAAAACTGCTCCTGCTTGTTCTGCGCTGTTTTGTTCCTTTATTTCACAGCATATACCTGTCTTTCTTTTCCCCAAGCACCTTTAGTTTGTGGTAAAAGTATTTTCATATCTTCCAGTTGATTTCCACAATTAGTTCTTGAGTAGCACCCGAAACAATGCTTGTTTCTAATTCCAGTGGTGTCTGAGGGAGGCAAGAATGGCCTTCTGAGCTGTTAGACTCTGAAATGAAACAGTAAATCAACTACTGATAAGACATATATATCATATTAAACACAAGGAATCCACCAGAAAATCATTACACTAAAAAGCGACAATGTTGATTGATTAAAATGGTGTGGGCTGGCTAGTGTTAAATCATAGTGAGTGATGTGACATTATGATTTTACATATCATATTTCTGCCAAGACAATGAAGGTAAAAGGCATTGTCATCAGATGATAACGGACAATAAGAGGAATCCTGATATTAGATTTATTACTTGGTTTAGATTTAGAAAGAAGTAATTCTTGTCTTGTACCACTTATAAAATGACTGTAAATTTAGTGATGATGTAAAATTCAAAGGCAGAACCACTTATAGTTTTGACAAAGTGCCAGCTATAAAGTATTTACTGTTCTCAGTGGCTCTGCCTTGCACACTTAAATATTTATCAGAAACATGAACTCTTCTGATAAATGTTCCTGATCTTTGTGAATTTTTAAAAATATTTAGATTTTTCATCAGAAGTTAGCTTCCCATATTTCGTAACAGCAACAAACTTTTGCTCTTTTTTAAATTAAAGGGATGAAAATAAATTTTTTTCATAAAGCATATTCTCAGCGTATTTATTCCTTAGATTATGAAGTGCATAGTATTTACAAGATCACATTCCTTCTGATGTTGATGACTATTTATAGAGATAATTTGTGTCATGAATGCTAAGGACAGTCATAACTTCTGTGCCTTATGAAGAAGCAGTCACAGAGTCTTGTCACTGCTCATGTGCTCCTATTTCCTACTGCTGATAGATTAAACTTTTTCTCAGATTGTTATTGTATTTACTATCTATTTTTGTTACTGGAAGACCACTGTAACACTCACGTTTGTCACCTGTCTCATTTCTCTGGAGGGAATTCAGGGGAGGCCATGAAGATACTTAGGGGGCTGGAGTACCTTTGCTATGGAGTCAGCCTGAGAGAATTGTTAAGCCTGGAGAGAAGAAGGTTTCAAGGAGCACTTAGAGCCCCTTCCGGTACCTCAAGGGGCTCCAAGAGAGTTGGAATTTTGAAAAGGTCATGTAGTGATAGGACAAGGGTGATAGTTTCAAGCTGACTCACAGCAAGTTTAGATCAGATATTAGGAAGAAGTTCTTCACTGTGAGGGTGGCACTGGCACAGGCTGCCCAAAGAAGCTGTGGATGCCCCCGTCCTGGAAGTGTTCAAGGCCAGGTTGGATGGGGCTTTGAGCAACCTGATCTAGTGAAAGATGTCCTTGCTCTTGGCAGGCAGGTTTCAACAAGATGATTTTTAAGGTTCCTTTCAACCCAAACCATTCTGTGGTTCTGTAATTCTATCTTCTCCTGAGCTCTCTGCCCCAAGGAACTTATAAAGCAAGAAAAGACGTCATAATCAAGTGTTGGTTGTGTGTGTCTGATGGAGATTCTCAAGGCTTCACTTTCTTTTAATGTTATTATGACAAAGTTTGAGGAGTGAGACCAGATGAAAAGAACCTAAATATTAAATATTGCTGCAGAACTCCAGTCAATGGTGGAAATGCATAAAAAGAAGCAAGGGCAAAATCTCTGTAGATGTCACTGAAAACATCTGCCATCACACCTGACTTCTCAAGGTCTGCTTGCATCTTGTGCTGCTGGGAATAACTCTGTGCATTCAATTATGCTAACTCCCAAATTGCTTCGGAGTAGTAAAGCAATGGCCTAATTTTGGCTTCACTGTGGCGGTGAAATTCCTGCCTCCTCCACCCCCCTGCCTCCTCTTTCAAGATTTCATTACTGGTTTAGCGTAGGATATAAGTGACAGACCATTGCCTTTTATACCAAATGACTACAAAAGTATTTAGCTGCAGAGGATTAATTTTTTCACATTCATGGTCAGGGAATGTGAGACTGACTTACATTAAATTTCCCATGCCATTTGGCTTTCTGAGGCCTGTGCAGTGAAAATGAAAAAGTTTCCATGGCCTGGATGAATTTCTGATGAATAGATAAGGCTGTGTGCAGAGCAGAGATCTGTGACCCTCTGCAGCTTGCAGTCAGGCACTCCACAGCTTCTTTGACATCAAAGGTTGCAGATTGTTTTGAATGAATAGAGCCCTTGCAAATCGCGTCTGCTAATCACAGAAGAGCTGGGTAGCCGTCATCTTAAAAAACTAAGAGTTTGAGACTTGTAGCAGATTATTTAGGCCTTCTTTAAGGTATCTCATCAGCCTAAATCCATGGAAACTCTAGCTGAAAGTTAGCTTCTCTCTTACAGGCTTCTTTCGTTCCTCACATATCCGGTAGATGCACACGGATACACACTGCATAAAAAGGGAAAAATTAAGAGCATTTTAAAATCAAAAGTACTGGGCTATAAGGTACAAAGTACCAGAGAAATATTCAAATTTCTTATAGGAGCCACAAAACTTTAAAATGACAACCACACCTCCAGAAATTTTTATTTTTGCAAGTAACGTTAGAAGGAAGAGTGGGAGGCTAGAAAGCTGTTTTGTTTCACAGAAGTTTTCTTTTCCTCCTATACAATCTAAAGGCTTATTTGTCACAAACTTTCTTCTAGGTTGCTACAGGCCTATTTTTGGAAGGCTATAATAGAGGTCTTTGTGATACTGTAGCAAGAATAAAGGGATTTTGAGCATTCTGGTGATTTTAGTCTGTTACGTTGTCTACTCTGACCAGAGCATTTTGGATTTAAACAGCACATTCACCCCATTATCAATGCAAACAAGAAATTTTTGAAGGAATAAGAAAAGAAAAAAAAGGAATATCTTTTTGTAATAGACTGTCATGAGGCTATTCCTTCAATTTTCCTTTTTCTGATAATTTTATGATTTTATTCCCTGCCCATAGATAGTGTGATGGTCTTTAAGATCCCTTCCAACACAAACGTATGAGTCTATGATTCTATGATTTTATGAAGAAAAGAAAAGAAAAGAAAAGAAAAGAAAAGAAAAGAAAAGAAAAGAAAAGAAAAGAAAAGAAAAGAAAAGAAAAGAAAAGAAAAAAGAATTTCCCCAACTTTCACAACAATCAGTGACACTTATTCCAAAAGTTTAAAAGAAAACTATAAAAAGGAAAGAAGCTCGGTCTTTTGCTTATGAATTTACAGTCCATAAATTTTACCCTTTCTTTTTTTGTTGCTTCTTAAGGGAATTTCTCTTTGTTCTTCTGATGCTATTGTACAAATTGCTTTTTACCTCTGCTGCATCACCTACGCCAGCTTTCAGTTCTCTCATATTTTTATAGAGTTTCACCCCGACCATGGTTGGCACTCTGTTGTACCTCATTCCAAGGAGGAAAAACGACGCCGGCTGCATCTGAGGATGGGGTTCGGTGAGGACGGCGGCGAGGAGAGGCAGCGGGGGCTGCTCGCGATGCGGCTGTGCCGAGCCCGAGCGCTGGATGTCACTGCAGGACCGGGGACGCGGCGGAGCGGAGCGAGCGGGGAGCATCGTCCCCAGGGTCCCCCCGCCTCCGGAGCCAGGCGCAGCCGGAGATGCCGGCTCTGAGATGCCGTGGAAGTGCAACGTGTCTTTCTCTCTTGGAATCGGTGAATTCCAGGACATGGAAAACGCAACAAAACCAGCCTTGCTGTAGAAAGAATTTTTTTGCGATAGCAGTTATAAGATACTGGGTTTTTAGGTCCCGAAGCATTTTACAGAGCTTGCTCAGGTAAAGTCAAAGGAACAGATTATGGGATGCTGGTGTGATTATTTATTATTGTGTTTAATACAGTCAAATAGAGTACTTGGGGCTTTGTTAATTTTTAAATTTAATCTACATTTTTTCCCCCAAAAGTAAGGCAAGCTGATCACAGGTTATTTATGTATGTTCTCTGCCTTTCACTTCCCATGCCTTCACATACCTTTCCTCTATATACTTCCTATCATCAAAACTCACTTTCACTCATTGTTTATGCACATTTGCAATGTTTTTGCAAAAACACCTCTTCAAGACTCTTTTCTACTTTTCAACTCTTTGCTTTTTTTCCTCCATGTTGTGTTTCTACATACTACCTTTACACTTTGGTTTTTTTAGTCATATTCTCTTTTCTGTCATGTTCCTCTTCACTCTGTTATATTAAACATTTTACTCTGCCCACTTTTTTTGCATGGTTCTTCCAAATACTATTGCCCTTTCTCTTCCTCCCACTTTACTTTTCCTTTCCTGTGATGTTCCTATTATGTGTTCCCTTTGAATGTCATCTTTTCTCATTATTTTTCCTTATCTATTTTGTTTGTTTCCTTATCTATTTTGTTTGTTTCTTCTTCTGTCTTGATCAGCTGAATTCTCCCCATCCTTACATCTCTGAAAAAGTACACTTTTTAACTCTTTAATTTTTCTCATCAGCTCATGGACAAGGGATAAAGGACAAGCAATGACAGACCACTTCCTGATCAACATTTCTGCCACTGCAGTCACATTTGGCTTTGTCTGCAGCGTTGTGGTTTCTAGTAAAATAATGTCTTACAACCCAGACTGTGAATTTAGTCTCCCTTGTTTATTGGCTTGCTTTATAAGTAAATTCCATTTTTTTCTCAAAAAATTATTCTTAATTGATAACCATGGAATCTATACAGGAACATATATCATGTATGCACAAATGTTTCATTCACTTTAAGTGGTTGAAACTGAAAAATTAGTAGGCATTGGAGTGAACATATGAAACACAGATAGGCGATAAGGGCAGAGATACCCAGTTATTAGTGAAAAAAACTTCTTCAAAATGTTCCATACCACTCATCCAGAACTGATTGCTCAGTTCTGAGCCTCATTTAAGACACGTAAAGTATCTTCAAAAGGCCTAAGCTTTGAAGCATGAAATGTCAAACTCAAATGGAAATTAACTATGTGAGTAAATAAAAACCTTGACTTTACAGACTCTTACATATACAATGAACTTTTCCTTTGCTAACATCTTTTTATGTTGGGAGGGCTAACTAGTTTTCTTTCAAGCTGATTAACCAATATTATAAACAATAGTCTAAATTAATGAAAATTATTTCTAACATCTATCCGGCATGGATTTTAATGTTTCTTAAAATGTTTGATAGAGAAACTTCAAGCCTTAAAAATTGCACATTGTTTCTAATTGCACAAAATAATTTGGCCAAATTCCCCTACAACCTATGTTATCTTCTATTTAGACCATCATTGCTACAGCATTTGCTTATTTATAACTTCACATAATATTTGGACATAATAATTTTTATATTTATTGATATTAAATATTGTTAATATTTTATGACTATGGACTCTTTAAAGAAATTATAATTTTAGCTATTTTTTCTTTATTAATTGGGATTACTGATTAGCCTCTAGCACAAGGCATGGGTTTTGCTCACCCCCCAGGCAACCGATCAGACAATGAAAGATAATGCATACAAATAATTCAGCTGTGCTCTTAGAGTGAATGAGTGAGTTGCAACACATAATGATAGAGCTCCATTCCCGTCCTGTTTGAAGACTTAATGGGTGCCATACCTCTTGATAAAAAGCATTGCAGCTATTCAGCTACTTGTTATTCATGTAAATGTTTTTATCTCAAAGGAGGAGTGTTTTTGGCATTGCCAGAATGGGCCAGAAGAGCCTTTGTTAGGGTGGAGATACTGGACCAGCCAGAAACTAGAATCAGCTGTATCAAGGTACAAACTGCAGTAGGGAATAAAATGCCCTCTCAGGCCAAATTAGTGTTAAACTTATGCCCTGAAGTCCAAGGCTTTTTCCTCATTCCAGCACTCTTTCCCTTGATGTTTATTACAGTAGATCTTGATATTTTTATAAACCATTTAAATATCAACTTTCATAAACCATTGAAATATTAACTCTTTGAATCCTGGTAACTTCTTGTGTCACTATGGAAGCAGCTGGAGCTTCTGGGTGGGTGCTTCTTGAAGTTCAGTGACACAGCTGTGACCGGCAGTCTAGCATTGAACTATGTTTTTGGGCACTGCAGCAACAACCCCATGTTAAACACTGCTTCATGGCAAAGAGTACCTGTGCTCAGCTGAACGAAATGTGACATTGAGGTTCCATAGTTTAAACTATGATTAGTTTCTGATTAGTGCAGTGTTGTAGCCCAAAGAGTCCCAAAGGCAGAATCACCAGTGAAGTAATGAATATACTGCAGGTAGACCACCTGTAAATTTGGATTGCACTGGAAGCATAGTATTCAATGTACTACATCATAAAATGCTGTGGGACCATGCAGGGGGCGGCATATTTCCACTTGCTTCTCTCTCTTTGCTCAGCAGGCTGCCAGCCACCCGTAATTAAGGCAAATAAACTCTACTTTCCCTAGAGTTGTTTTGAGTGTGTTTGTTGTTGCTAAAGCAACATGGTGTGGTTTGCTAGGACTCAACAGAGAAACCAGTTCAAACACAGCAAGACATAAGCCGACCCTTAGCTCAGGACACATTGCTATGCAGCTACAACTTAAACTCAGAAAAGAGGTTGAAAGAATATGCCAATACCAGCTGAGCTGAAAATCATCCCCTTTTCCAATTTTTCCATTTCTTTTCCTTTCTCTCTTTCTCCTTCTGCCTTCCTCTCTCACTCTTGCTCCAGCTCCCCATCCCAGCCTGCAGCTGGTAATAGTTTATGGGGCATGTTGCTGTGTTAATACCTTGTTAAGGCTGTTTCAGCTGCTGGGTCTCTGAGAGGTCAGTGTCAGGACTATTTTAGTGCAAACCCTTGATATGCAGGCTAAAGCTGGAGACAGGTAAAGCTTCCCCCCTCTCACACTGCAGGGAGCTGAGCTGCTGCAGGCACCCCCTCCCACTGTGTTGCACTGCTGGCAGTGTGGGCAATAAAAAAATAATATGTTTCTGGTCAAAAGTAATTAGGGCTTATAGAAGCATGTATATTAATGGACTAGACATCACATCACAGACATTGTCTGATATCTCTCAATTCAGCTTGGTAAAGCTGCAGGTGTTAAAGAGCTGTTGAATGCTGTTATCTGTGCAATATGGGCAAGTAGCAAAAAGAATTCTGCAGCTCATAAAGTAAAAGTGAATATAGAAGCAGACAAAATTATAAAATGTTAGTGTAATTGAACTTCTGGCACTGGTGTCTGAGTCTGCTGGGCTTCTAGCACAGTAGAAAGTATTACATGTAAACCAGCATCTAGATTTGAAAAGGCAGGACTGGGATGTCATTTCTCAGTTTAAGAAAATATTGCATATTTTCTCATAGAATTTGTTTCAAAAAATACATATTATGTAGACAATGAGAAAGAGACAAAGACAAGTAAAATCCATTTTATAGATCAAATACAAAAGGAAAAATGCACTTTGTATTTTTAATATTTTTAACTGAGGGGAAAAAGAGGTTACCCAAAACACAGGATTTTTCTTTCTTTCCTTTTCTTGTTAGTTTTAAGATGCAGGTTGAGTAGTCAATTTTTGCACTCAATTGGTTGCTAGGTTAATCATAGGCCAAGAATATTTAATATTTTGTAATATCAGCTTTATTTACTGGTTCTGCCTATTTTTTTAAAGATCTGTTTATTTCATAATATATAATTAATGAAAAATACTTCTCATTAGTTATTTATTAATTTGGAATGCATGAGAGCCAGTGTAACATTTATATAGTGTTCAGTGTACGCATGCATATCCTGACAGCTAGGTATGCAATGAATACTCAAAATTAAGGAATAGGATCCCTGAAAGTCTTTTACTCGGCATGTTTTAGATTGTCATATAAATCAATACTTCTCTTTCAGAATTGGAAATGGGATTATAGCTCAGATACAGTCACACATTTTAGAAATTTATATTTTTCTTTTGTTTTTCCAACTTTATGTTCATTTATTGAAGCGGCTTTAATTTATCACTTAAGTGTCCCAGCTGTACATATGATCTGTTCATGAGAAATTAAAAATGCAATTGCTTTTAATATCATCCTAATTTAATCCTTCCCTTTCTGCAAAATACACGTGAGATATAAGTTTAAATTCGGCAGTAAAAATACAATGCTGACTTACACCCTGTGAGGAAAAGAGAAATTCTGAGAGATAAGGCTGGCAGTGCCCTCTGAACTCACCAGACATTGGCTCAAATGCTATGTAATCAAAGTATATTTTTCTTCTAGGGGTGGACAAACAAAATACAAAAATTTGCTGAACAGCATGAGTATCCTCTGTACTGGGAAATCTCAGTCAGAAAGCATTCGGTTACTGGAAATCTGCAAAACATACGTGACAAAACAAGGTTACCAGGGGTTTTCAAGTCTTACAAATATCATCAAAAATTAACGGGAAAAATCATTATTTTTGTGGTACCAAAAGGTTAGAAATGACAGTAAATTCTGGTGCTTCCTATGAGAATCTGGAGATAGAAAAGGGGAGATTAGGCAGAGAGAGCCTGTTAGTTTTTCTCAATGTTGATTGAATTGTTAGCACAGAAAGAAAGGAAGATAAATATATATACCTCAGTAGTACATATTTGACAGGTTACGGTAAAAATTGGTGCTTTAATTCTTTCAAAGTCCATTCAAGCTGTAGTGTTGGTGCTGAACCTAGTTTTCTGTAAATGTAGACATTTTGTACATCTTTATTTTAAAGGAAAGCATAAAACAAATGTAAAAAAACTTGCATTACATTTGCAGTGGATCAAATACCTGCTGTAGGTCAATGTGCAAATGATTTTCATTCAGAAGCCTTTTTAGTTATTTGGCTATTTACTCATGCCTTTGTATGGCTGATGGGTGCAAACTTGGCTTAAAACTATACAATTACTTTTTTGCAAAACTGTCTACTGTCTCTTCCTCTTCTGTGGTTTAGAAGTTATTGATTGATGTTATTGTTAGTTACAGTTCAAAAATACAGGTTTTTCTCTAATTCTGCTTTAGAAGATATATATCAGAGCAGTGACAAAATGCTTCCTTGCACTCTTAGTCTCATTCTAGTGGGTTTTTGTCTATCCCCAGCAATCTTCCACATTCTTTCCTTGCCAATTCCTCTTCTTCTATTGCTTTGATTGCATGAATGTGACCTCATCCAGAGCTATTTTGAACAGTATGTGGTCCCTCCCTTGCCTATTATCTCTATACCAGTGATGATACTGGATGGGATGAGTGGGAGTAGCTCAAACAGAGAAGGATAGAAAAAAAAAATAGCAAAGCACTAAAGCATTTTTTAAGACCGGGTATTTAGATGGAAAAAAATTGGCAAATTGATGTTCATAATGACCCTTTTATATTTTTAAAGAAAAATGTAAGCCAGCAGCTAGAAAGTTAATGTGGAAAGGATATGATGAGGAATAAAACTGATTAAGACTTAATAAACAAAACCAAGCATTTCTCCTGCCTAAAAAGGCTCATTCTTCCAAACCATCCCATTCCATCAGCACAGAAGACAGAACTACAGCTAACCTCGGTAATAACATCTGTTCAGGATGGATGTCAAAGAATATTAACCAGAGGAGCTGTGAATGCTAAAATAGCTGAGTTCTGCTGGAGATATGCCAACAAATGATAATGTGGCAGTCTTTTCAAGAATTAATATTCTTCAGGCACTAAGCTGTCCTTGTCTTTTATATCAGGTCTGGTGTCTAAGATGCCGTATCTCCCAAGACAAGACTGCATCAAGCAGATAGCATGCATGTGGCCAGACAGGTCAAATAATCACTTTCTATGTCTTCTCACCAGCTTGTTTTCATCCCCTGAATCTGCCAATCAAATAACTTTGCATCTCAGAAATGATCATTTTTAAGTTATTTTACTCAGTTAAACAGGCAATTTTTAACACGGTTTGAACACAGTGTTTTGGATACACACAGGAATGATGACATGGATGTAATGTATTTTCTAATCACGAGTGGAGGAAATGGGTGCTGGTTTACTTTTTTAGTGTCTTGAAATTTTTGGTGGAATAATTTTGAACTGTTACTAGAATTTCTTTCCTCAGGAACTCATATAGTTGTGTTAACAAAGTTATGGTAGTTTCAGTCAACGTTAGAAAAGTTTTGGAAAATTATTCGGAACACAAAGTGTGAGGTGTGGAACTACTTTTTAAGCATAAAACTGGGAATTGTATGCTTGACTTCTGATTCACCCACTTTCTGATTTCAAAAAAAATGACTTTATAACATTAGGCAAAAAGTTATCAAGCCTAGATTTCTGTAGAAAGGAGAATATGTACTGACAAGAGTTAAACAGACACCATAATTCCTGTCCTGTGGAAATTAAAAATAGTACCATTCAGAACTGCAACAAAAATGACATTTTGAAATTTTCCATGTAATGAAAATTCTGACATTTTGCTTAGAGAAGGTCAGAGTGACATTTCATTGTGAAATACTGAGAGTGTTTCTGGGGCTTCTTGGGTCATCTCTAATCGCCTGCCGGGTAGAAACCTGAGGATTTGGGGTCCTTTTTAACGCAATGTTCCTGGAGTGCTGGAGGGCAAACACCTTGGAGGCATGGTCTCTGCAACAGCCTGCCTAACGAGTGGCCACTAGACCAGATGAGCAGGGTGGCAGAGTGCCAGGCAAAAGATTCTGACTTTTATTAAGATTTAACAATAACCAAAATGTTCTCACCCAACATTCTAGTAAATTAGGAGTTTAGAAAAGCAGGAAAACGACCTAGAACTAACGGCTTATGTTTGTAAGCTGCTTTGTACTCCATGAGTAAACAATCTTCTAAACCACCTTAAGTACCTTATTCTTTTCCATTTCCTGAACATTTTAAACTTATTAAAACATGACTACTTTTTCAACACAGGGAAGTATGGGCTTTATATATTGGGGTTTTTTTTTATTTTATTTTTTTTTTATTTTAAACTTTAGGATGATTTTACATTCTTTGGCTAAATTCACTTCTCTTGGGCCCTCTGTGATTATTGCCAGATAACTTTTTAGGGGTTTTGGTTAGTTGGTTGGTTGACTTTTTGGGGTTTTTTTTTGTTTTTGTTTTTTTTTTTGTTGCCAGGTGTGTCAGTATATTTGGGATAATTCCAGAGGTTTAAGAGCCTTTCTTCCCATCTGCTTTCTTGAAACTGTGCAGGCTGAATTAGTTCTGCCGACTGGGTAGGAATAAGATCTTCTGATGGAATGGAATAATTTCACGTAAACTATGATTAATGCATTATATGAATGGGAGAGTTGTCAATGAAAATCCACTCAAACCCTTTGATCACAGAAATCTTTCCCTGGCTAGAGCAACTAAACCTTTCTGCCTTGCAGGTTGTTAGGCAATAAATCAAGCTCTTCCAGTGAGCTGTACTTCAACTCAGAATGCTGAAAAACACAAAATGGAAGTTATAAGGGTACAAGTACTGCAAACATCATCTATTTATACTGGACCTATACAAGCAGTACCTCAGAAGCAACGTGACAGTTCCATGCTCCAATGTGGAAGGGTGTTCCATCCTCTACAGTACCCTGATGTCAAATCCATGATGCTGATATACGGTAAGATTCAGTTGTGATATAAGGCAGAGGTAGTAGCCTTCTCCTGTCTTTTTGTAAGTTGCAGTGGAGAAGAATAGCAGAACATCTGTGTTCTTCCCTCGTCGGCAGTACCATGGAACTTCATGCCTACATTTTTTCTGTTGCATTTTTACCCTTTCATCCCACCAAGTATGGAACCGTGGATGTATAGGATGTACTTGGCACCAAGAATTCTTGATCCCAAGGGTACTTGATTCTATTCTTCCTAATGCAGAAACATGCCTAACATTTTCAAGAACATTTTCAAGTTACATTTTAGTCCATGAGTGAAGGTGAAATGTATGGAAATAAATGCCATTCTTGGTTCAGCCCTTTGGTAGTCCACGAGACTGATTTCAGGGTGCCTGATTTAAACTATTATACAAAAGTTAAGCTTCACCTGGAGGACCAGATGTCTTTGTGAATAAAATTAATACTTACTTCCATTCTCCACTTTGCACAATTTGTGGGGGTGAAGTTAATACTAATAAATGTCTTCTGAATTATTTTGCTAAATAATATACATTCTAATACTGTCTCTTTTTCACTGTCTTACTTAACAGTTTCAAAATTTGTTAATATATACAACACATCCTATATAAAATAAGGTTTATGGATAAGGAGAATATGGTCAATAGTTTAGTTTAATTACCCTTGTTTGAAATCTCATAATCTCTACTGGCCAAGGTTTACGAAATGATCCCAATTTTCTCATTTAAGTATTTCTTTTGCTTCTAAGGATATAATACTCGAAGGAGGTCTGCAATAATTTTGCAGATTGAGACCGCTGTTTTCCAAGAATAAACTTCAGGAGATTCTGAATCAAAGCAGCACAGAAATTTTAAGGAATTGCAAAAGATTATGTCATAAAAAATTACTTTCTACAGTAATCTTCCTTATTTAAATTAACTGAAGAACAAGAATTGAAAATAAATCATGGAGTAAAAGTGAGATAGAGATAACTAAAACATTAAGAGTGGAAAATGAGGGGGATACCAATGTCCATCACCTCCAATTATGTCAAAATAGTTATTTGTACTGGTCTTTTATATTCTCACAATGAAATTAATAGCACTTACCCAGAGAATTCCAGGGGAACTCAGCTCATTACCAAAAGCCAAAGTGATTTTTCATGCATTTGTATATTATTTTCTACTTGAGAGAAATGTGGGAGTGTTTCAGGAGATGTAATATAGTGATTTTGTTTTCTGCTATCCCACCTAAAAATGCACCAGACTCTTCCAGAACAAAAAATAAGTCAAGCAAACAAATGAAAAAAAAAAAAGAAACAAAACCCCTTTGCCTTTTTCAGAGGAGCATCATTGATTAGTTTAAGGTATCTCTGAAGCAAGGTGATCATCTACAAATGGTACCTCATCCTGCCTTTGGGCTGACTATTCAAATAGAATAAGGTAAAACAAGAAAACAAAACCATTTTCAGCAGAAGAATTGACTTCTGGAACTGCATGTATGCATTCCCGTGTGCTTCCCAGGGAAACAGTGAGGAATTTCCTTAGGTAGCTCAAAGACCTGTGCACAGGTGTCTTTGATAACACTTCTGACTTCAGTGAATTGGATCCAAAGAACCCTCAACTTCTTTTCAGCTTCCTTGAGCTACAGAGACCTGTTGGGTAGTTCTGATGGGGCAGAATTGCTCTATGAGATGTGCTAAAGCTATTTAGAGCTACAAGGAAAATTACAGCTGGTGACTAGGAGAGGTTTGAAGGGGAAAGTGTCTGTTATTCAGACATATAATTACTTCTGCCGTTCTTGCACAGGAAGTGACTTCCTGACCAGGAACTGAAGCAGCTGTTCCCAGTCCACTGACAGCAGGAGAAGCACAGTCTTGTGAGAGTACCCAGTCTGCTTGGTGAGTGTCTTCAGAACTGGCTGGCTTTGAGCTGAGCATCTGCCCCAAGAGTCCTGAGTATGCTTCTCACTTAGAAATTCAGTTAATCCTTCAACAACCTTTAGTCAAGCAACATTGTTATGTTTCAAATAAAAAAATTAATGCCTTTAAAGCTTAGTAATTTCATTAAATTCATTTAGCCTCTGAGTCATGTGACAGTGTTGATGGAAGAAGGGGGAAGGGAATGCTGCTATTGCTCCCTGCAATTGTCATAATATAGAGGTAGTACAGAATAGGTACTCCCACAATTAGAAGTTTAAGTAGGGTAAATTCTCCACATTTCAGGTTAATGGCTTTGAATATGTGATACAATAGATGGTGAACCATGGAGGTCTGTGCTGTGTGGTCAGATGGCTACCCAAAACCAGACACTCTTGGCATCCATTATGGTACCTTGACAAAAAAAAAATAAAAATCGGAGAACCCAGGATTGGGTAGATGTGCAACAGAACATCTTCTGTTTGTAATAACACCTTAGAGGGATTAAGAATTAAAAAATATAGAGGATAACCACTTCAAATTTATTTTCCTCTAAGTGTTGTCTGAAAATAATGGTTTTGTTCTACTCTCTTTGAAGAAATAACAACGTAAAAAAGATATCACCAAAGGTATTTGAAGTTAGTCTGATCTTTTGGTGAAGAGGTTTCATATTTGAGGACTAACTGGTGAAGTGACTAGAGAGTGTAATCTGGAAGAACTTGCAAATGTTGCTGCTGTTAATATTCAGTAGCTGTTACAAAAAACAGCGCAAGAATTGTTCACTTGGACAGTAATGAATACTAAAGTTGCCATTTTAGCCATGAGTATTATTCTCATGGCAAGAGTAAATGTGAATATGTTCAGTGCTGAGACATCACTGTGATGTAAAAGTTGCAAGCCTTTGAATCTCTCTCCATGCCAGCCTAGAAAGGGTCAGATTTAGAATTAAGAATTTCGCATAATTTCACAGAATATACTGAGTTGGAAGAGAACTTAGTGGGAATTAAAAAATGTGAAAGAGGGAAAACATTTCAAGAACTTCAAATTTCTATAATTCACATTGTTTTGACAACAGCCTGACTGGGCAGAGGATATGTGAAAGAAAAGTTTCCTTTTACAGAGGAACTTGTTTCTTGCAGAGAATAGATTACATGATTCCTGGAATGTTTGAATTATGGCATTTTAGCATCAGACAAAGTATCTGAAGCTCTTTTTAACATTAGAAAGATTTCTGCAGAAAAGCATAAAACTTAAAATGGTAAAACCTGACTGTTTTCAAGATAAGAATGTTCATGAAAAGCTCATATTATATATTTATTAATAGAGAGTTCACAGATGGTTTGCCTAGCAGTTCACTTTACAGACATACATTGTTGACTTCATGAGCTAATAGAAAGAAAACCCTTTTTCTGCATACCTGACCTGCAGTGCTTAGACTTACTAGAGAATGATGCATACAATCCCTATATATAAACCAGTCAAGGGATATTTTCTACAAGCTTAAGTGCCTCACATAATTTATTTTTTTTCCCCCACAAAGTCTAGTAATTTAATCTTGTATGATTACTGAGCTTTGTGTTCTAGTTCTTGCCATCAATTCATTCCAAAACTCGTAAAATGCAAGGTCCTGGTATGAATTTTTCTTTCCAATTCTTCAGTGAATGAAGAATTTCTAACATTAGAAGCTATGATCTCTGCAAAGATATTCTTCATTGCATTGGGTGAAGTAAATACTGAAGTATACGATTTGATTTGTCATACATCTCTGTCTGAAAAAACAAAGACATCCATGCTGCATTTTAGGGCCAGGCCATCAGTTAGAATAAACGAGCATAGCTCTTGTGATTTCACATGATTTCAAATTGCACAACTAGTAGTCCACAAAACAAAAAGAAACTGGTTTTGTTGCAAATCCATTCTACCATCCTGAAATAAAATAGTAGATGCAGAGAATAATGTGCTGATGAGGAGACAAAGGAAAGACCTCTAAGTTTGCATGGTTACCTTAGGAGCTATCAGACACATCTGCAAACCCATTTTTTTTTGAGTAGTATGAGATTTTCACTTTAATTGGAGCTCTTATTTGCAGGCAAATGTTGTGTTAATGGAGGAAGGGAAAAAGATGTGATGCATAGTTTCAGAAGGAGATAAGTATCTTGATAAAAGAAGGCATAGAAGGACAGAAGCATAATTAAGCTGGACTGACTGTGGAGGTCATGGTAGAATAACAAGTATCAAAGGATGCAAAAGCAGAGAAGCGTTGGCATGGAGACTGGGAGGCACTTTAGTATTAAATATAGTACATTTCAGATGGAAACATGGAATAGCAGCCTGATCACAAATACTGCTGGATTTTCAGTGATTCACATTACCAAAACCTAAATGGAAACCTTGGTCTTCTGCTGGACTGAATCAGTATTTTTTTACAACTAAATGTAAGTTTTTTATATCTTCATAGATTTTTGAGGCTTGTAGTAAGTTCTGGTACATCTTGTATACCACAAAACATTGCTTTTCATCAGGTTATTCTTACTGGTGTCCCTTACAGGCTTTTAAAAAGGAGATTCTTGTTTTCTTTTAAACCATCATAGTTGTGATTTTGTTGTTGTGTTGTGGCACTACTGTGCTGAGTTAGAAGATGCTGTGGTTTGTCCTTCAACTGGGACAATATTTCAGAGATCTCTGAAGACCAGGTGTTATGACCTGCCCCTGAAGGCAAGGGTAACCCAGGTTCTTGTTAACAGATCGCTTGCGGTGGGTTAGTGAAACAAAACTGACGGATGTTGGTAAACATATTTATGTAGCATTTATTTTAGAATAGTATGGTTGCAATGGGAAGCAGGTATGTAGCCATTTTAATTACTATTAACTATAGCAACATAGCAGTATGAAAGCATAAAAATATTACAGGAAGGAGGGAACAAAGAAACAAAGGAAGGAGTAAAAACATATCACCACCCATAGATCTTGCAACAAGACTTTATTATTGCAATTTAGTTGTCTGTTGGCTGAAGTGATACTCTTGATTCATTGGGGGTGATGGAAGAAGTCCATGAAACACAAAGTCCATTGGGTTTATGTTATGCTTAGGCTAGGTGGAAACACCCTAGTAGCACCCCTGGAGTGAAGAGTTTTACCCTGGATGATGCAAGACTGGATGATGAGACAATTCAGGAGTTTTTGACACCTTCTAATACATTGCAGCTGATTACTACATCAGTGCAGTTGAGTCGATGATAGCCTATTACAGGCTGATAATAGGGGAGTTATCACAGCTGAGTTTCTGTCTTACCTGAATAAGGACAAAGAAACTGTCCCTGGCCTCACAGGGCTTGCCTCTTTTCTTATCTTACTCAACACCCAGCTTGTGGCCTGAGCTGGCCAGTGTGCTCACCATCTGCACCTGCAAGGTTACTGTGCATGTGGGCATCCTGCCCTGTGATTGTTTGTGCTATCAGCATTTCCTTTTCTTTAGACCTGGGATACTTGGGCAATGCCACCAACTTTATTTCATCTCAAGTCTCTCACCAGGAAACAGTTATATAAAAAAACTTGCCTTTGCCTATGCAAGATTTATATACTTTTTGTTGTTTCTTAACTGTATTTTGAAAATAGCTCTTTACAGCTCTGTTGGCTTTGAAAGCTTTGTTTTATTAAAGAATACGTATGAAAGAATAGAGTCTTGTTTGTCCATCTGTGAACCATAAAATAAATATTGGTAAACTCACCACATCTCTCTTTCATCTGGTATCAGTTCTCAATGGTCTTAAAAAAATTAATGAACATATGGTTGGGAGACAATACTTGTGATATGTTCTCTGCAACAAATTATTTTACTTCAATAATGTAATTGATTATTAAGTACACATTTATATAATAAAATAATAATTTATAACAAAACATATTATAAATAAATATAATTAATAAAAAATTAATTATTTCCGAATCAGTCAAGCTTAGGGCTCCATTTTAAGTGAGGAGATGCTCTAGCTCCCAGATGTCTACTGTTGTTAAAGATCACTACAAAAACAGTAGTCTTGCCTAGGCAGATTCTGAAGTCTCTGTGGGTGTTCTTGATACTTAATGTGAATTTGTGTGTGGGTGAGTTAGACTGCATCTGACCTGCATTCTTCACAGATGAGACAAAATGCATAGGTACTGCAGGTTTAGCATGGGCAACAGAGGAATCCCTCACAGCTGACACCCTAGAGCCATAGTGTTGACAATGAAGACAAGGAGGGTCTGTAAAAGTGTAAATTGCTATTTTTACCTTTCTATGTTGCTTTTACAAAAGCTTATATCTTTTAATAATTTTATATTCCTTGTGCCTGTACATGTGTGTGTGCATGTGCATCCATGAAAAACTGGTGCCATTCAACCAAAGTTGTTGTAACTAGCTGTATTGTGTTTGCGGGACAAAGTTTTGTAGCTGTGGGGCTACCAGGATGGCTTCTGTGAGAAGGTGTTGGAAACTTATATCTAATAGAGGCAATGCCAGCCAGCCAGCCAGCTCCAAGACAGACCCACTGCTGGACAAGACCTAGCCCAAACCCATCAGCGATGGTGGTATCATCTCTGGAATAATGTATTTAAGAAGGGGAGGAAAAATTTGCGACAACACCTGGAGCAGAGCTGCTGGCAGGATTTGTGACTCTGTGGGGGACCCATGCTGGAGAAACCTGTTCCTGACAGACTGCACCCTATGGAAAAGGTCCATGCTAGAGCAATCTGTTCTTTCAGGACTGTGCTGCATGGAGGTACCTAGACTGGACCAGTTCATGATGAACTGCAGTCCGTGGAAGAGACTCAGAACAATCTGCAGAGGACTGTACCCCACCCTCTCATGGGGGTGACTCCATGGTAGAGCAAAGGAAGAGAGTGAGGAGTCCTCCACCTGAGGAGGAGGGAACAGCAGAGGAAACTTCTGATAGACTGATCACAACACCCGTTCTCCATTCCACAGCACCTCTCAAGGATGAGAAGGGAGAGACTGAGGAGTGAAGTTGAGCCCAGGAAGAAGAGATGGGTGGGGGCAAGGTACTTTAGCATTTGTGCTTATTTCTCATTATCCTGCTCTATTTGATTAGTAATTATCAAACTGATTTCCCAATATTGAGTCTGTTTTGCCCATAATGGTAACTGGTGATTGATTCCTCCTTGTCGTTATCCTGACTTTTGAATCTTTTGTTATACTTTCTCTCTCCCGTCCTGTTGAGAAGGTGAATGATAGATGCCTGGTGTCCACTTGAGGTCAACCCACCACACTAGCATCAGGTCACCTCACCCTGTTTAGATTTGAAAGGCAGCCACTTCATTTCACACTTAGAAATTATTAACATGGCTTTCTGCTTAGCTTCCCAGCTGAGTTGTGATGTCTCTAGGTCCTCTTCTTATACCTAATTTCTTCTTTCTGGTTTTGGTTTGGCCTGGCTGAGTTTGGTTAAACCTATAACTTCTGTGATAACAAGATTAAAATACATTTATTTCCTATCTGATCCAATCTTCTCTTTCTATTTTTTTCACTTTTTTTTTTTTATTGTTTTCCTCCTTCAATGTGCAGATGTTGTTTTTCTTATTGTATCCTGTGTGAAAATGACATTTTGAGCTCTAGAGTACATAAGTAGGGGGTTTATGCAGTGTGTGTACATCTAATAGAGGATGATGTAACTGAAGTATTTTAAAATTGATTTTCCCTCTATCTCCAGGTATTCTTCCCTCTCTTTCTAAAGCTAACTCTATAATGTTAAACCACTTTGTAGGTATAAAATCTGACAGAGAGGGTTATATGTACATGTATTTTGTATCTAAACAGATACTTAGGTATCTATCTATCCGTCTGTTTATTTAGATATATTGTAAAGGTATGTTAATCCTTTTTATTTTTTTACATTCATTGCCATGTGTTACTTATTTTATTAAAGGTTTATGGGATCATTCAGGTTGGAAAGGATCTTAAGGTGTTATTAGTCCAAACTTATGTTCAAAAAAGGCCTCCTTTGGCCTTTTTTGAAGATGTCTGTGATGTTTGCCCATTTTCTGTTGTCAGGGATCTTCCCTGACCATTATCACCTTTCAATGATGGTGGAGGGTGGCCTTGCAAGAACATCAGCCACTTTCCACTTCTTCTTGAATGCTTTTTGTCTAGGCCTGTGGATTTCTATGCATAACTTTGTCTCTAGCAATCTCTGTCTTGATGCTCATCCCCTGGTCTTAGTCTTTCTCCATGAATCTTGCCCGTAAGCATGGAGGTCTGGGAGAAGTTGATGGGGATAACTGTAACAAAGAAGGTATGGAGTAACTCATCTTCATCTGTGTCTGCTCTTGGAAATCACCCATGTAAAACAGAAGTTCTTCATTTTGCTTTTGAAATTCCTTGCAAGTGTCCAGTTAAGTTGGGGTTTTCCCTACAGCTTCCTAATACCATGCCCAGACAATGCTTCCAAATTTTGTTGCAGCCTGCATCATCCTCCCATCCTTACTCTGGAGCTCTATCATGAGTTACCTACCAAGGCAGACGGGGCTCCTTATTTTTTTACCTTTTTGCAGAGTATTAGGTCAGATTGTTCTTGCATTTAAAGACTGCTGTCTTTAAGGGTCTACAGTTTCCCTGAGCTCTTCTTTTTTGTTCCCAGGACCGACAGATCCGATAGCAGCAGTGGTGACATTTCTTGTCACAGACTCACAATGGGATTTTTAGTGTAACTTACAGAGCAACTGGCTTTTTCCCAGTTTACAGCTGATTTCTTCTATTACTTGTTGTGTGAATTTCAGGTTTTAAAACGTAATAATCACTTAACATCATTTGAACCTGAATATTCCCTGACTGAGAAGGCACTGAAGCTATGAGCAAATAAAACCTGTTTGTGCTGCCTAATTCCAATCAGAAATGCGGCACTGTTCCATAGTATCTCTGCTGGATGAACCAGAACTGGCACATCCATTGATTTCTACCAGCTGTTTTCTGCCAATTCCAGTTCCTGACAGGTAGCAAGCTGTGTAGCTGGCAGCAAAGAATCGCAAACAGTTCAAATATGCCCCAGGGAGGGCAAATGCTTACCCAAAGCCCATCAAGGAATTGCTATTATGCTTCACAAGATACATATACATTCACCACATCTGTCTCCTATTATTTGTACTCAGAACTGACAAAGGACTGAGATAAACATATGCCTGTTTAACACTGCTCAAGAGCAAGGTGCGTGTTCAAACATTATACACATTTTGGTGAATAATCTCCTAATGAAACTTCTTTTGTATATTCTGTGAAATGTTTCTGTAGCTGATCTATACTTTAAGAGACCAAGTTGTCCACTTAAATACCAAGACAGCCTATTCAACTACTTTAAATTTGTTAATTTTCATCTGGTGCTTTGACAGTCTCACAGCATAGTACAAGCAGCCTTTATCTGGGGACCTGCTGCCTTCTTCAGTTCCTTTTTGATTTCTCTGAGAGCTCTCTTCACAATGAACCAATCGGAGATTGGTTGTAAAACACTTTCTGAAATATTAATGGTTTTGTGGCAATCCACCATGGCTTGACAAGCTCCCTTTCCTCACATGGACCATGCAACTGACCATGTGCAGGCTTCTAGTTAATTTCAAATACAACAAGATTTGCCTTTGGTTTTGCTTCTGTAATGAGTAAAAACATTCTGTTATTAGTTGATGCAGGTCAGATGATAAATGGTAAATTTTTAAGCCATGGAAACACATTTGTTTGTGATTTCCTGTTTGTCACCATGTTATGTTAGGTAAAAGTGGGGTAATAAAATTGAAAGAAGTTTGGTGCCCATAGATCCTTTGGAAGTGAACAGGACATGAAGGATGAAATATTTTAAAAAGTTAGCTTTATTAGGTAAAGCAAAGACATGTTATGGTGGAAATATTAATATGTTTCTGTGGGAGAGCATATTTTAGTAATAATCTTACAGGTCTCAAAACTATCACTGGCTGTGTTTTTAAGATGGTGAATGGAGTAACAGCAACTAGCATAAAATCCCATATCACCTCCAACCAAAATTACAATATGAGTTCAGGCATCTGAAGTAGAAATATTCAGGTGCGTTCTATCCAATAGATAGTAGTGGATGTATCAGGTATTACGGTATTATGCAGAAGAGAGACATTTGTGAAGCTGTCTGCTGGCTTCATTTAGGAGCTGTTCATGTTCAGAGGCCCAGCATTTATATGTATTGTGCAGGGTTTTTTTGGGTTTTTTTGTGTGTGTGTGTTTTTTTTTTCCTTTTTTCCCTCCTTGAGGGCTACGCAGAGAGTATAGATGCTCACTTTGTAACTGATTTGGAGTGACAGGGGTTTAGTGTAGCCCTGCAGTTACTGACCTGAAGCATTCATGATTCTGTGCCTTAAGCAAGAAGGAATAAATTATTCTACTACCTTTCACTGTCATTTTAAATCTGTAAGAGAGCTGTGCAGTATAAAAACTTTAAGACTGAGATTCTATTGTTAACATATGATTTCTTTAAGTGAGCTGTCAAAGATGGAAACACTTGCCCAGTGCAAATGTTGTTACTACTTTTTCAATCAGAAACCAATAAAACATTTTGTAAAGGGATTCTAAAGTGTACTTGTTAATTACAGTCATCATACAGTCTTTCAAATGCTAATGGTCTGACTCAAATTTCACTTTGTTTAGTTGTGTTAGAAGTTATGATTAAAGAATGGTATAGCTTTATAGTTGTTTTACTGCCATCTGTGTGCACCAGGCAATAACTCTGTACAGATGGTTGTGATTCAGAGACAGGTTGCCACATGCAAAAAAAGTATGTTTCAGTTATTTTAATAAGATTTATTGCAGCAGTCACAGTTAAATACTTGAGCCTTAATGATAATTGCCACTAATCCTTCAAGAAAAATGATCACAGTTCAGTAAACCACAAGAAGCAGATTTAGCTATAAGCTTCAGAAACATCTCACTACAAAGGTATGCTTCCTTTTTCATTTTGTGTTTTCTCCCCCTCCCCTTTCTTTCTTGAACATTTATTCATAAACCTTTGCTCTTGAAGTATTTGGTAAGAAAAGACAAGAGATTATTCTCTCATCCTTTGTTTTCCTTTCCATGTATAGATGCTTATTTATGTTGAAACACCTGGAAACTCACAAATGAATTTAAGTAAGTGGTAACAAATCTGATGTAAAGGCAGGTATATCACAGAATTCTCAATTCTTTTGCATTAGAGATGGGCCACATTTAAACCCCAAACATGCCCTTTTGTTTCTGTGGCTGTGATGGAAGCAGTGATTTGTATTCTGCATTTGGGCTGACATCTTACATCTCTGATTGGCTTCTATAATCAATAGACACTTCCAAAACATGATAGTCCAGGCCAAGACTTAGAGAGCCTTTGTAGTATCCTAAGGATTTTCAGGTTTATACTCTTTGTGAACTGACAGAAAAATGGTCCTGTGTGTGGCCTCAAAAGGTATAGCTGGAATATCAGTTTGTGCCAAAGAGTTTTATGCAGCCTTAACTCTTCAATGCCCCAAGAGGTCCAGTTCTTCCTCTTGAATTTTTGCTTAGATTATTCTTTGCTTTCTATTGGATAGTGAGATTTTCAGCTAAATGCATGTAGATGTGAACATACAAAAATGAGGTGTATGTGTGCAAGGGTACATGCATATATATGTAGGTACATGTATACAAAATGCATATTTATAACAAATCATCCTAATTACATAAAAACCCATTTGCTTTTAGATGCTGTTCTTGAGCTTTTCTTTAAATATGGTTCTTCAGTTTTAATTTAGACAAGTACCTCATTTTGTGGCTGGGACAGGTTCTGGCATACAACTGATAGGGAGTATGTGAGAGCCAGACAAGGTCCAAAGTCCGGAAAAGTTATACCAATTTATTTTTATGCGCCTGTCATAACACAGTTTTGACTCGTGATACAGAAATTTGGAATTATAGTGCACACATGTATAATAAAAGGGTAGATACTAGGCATCTATCTTAAAGGTTTCATAAAGAATTGTGATTGTTGTGATTTGGTTTTCCTGCTTGCTGTTGGTGTTGAGCTTGTTCCGGAAATGCTTATCACCAGCTATGCTTGAATTGTTACAAGCAGTCATAGAGAAATCACAGCTATCATGGCCCTACTATTTACTAGGGGCCACTATAACTTTAGTATTGAATGATTCAGTACCAATTTGTTTTGCAAAGTAGTGGTTTTGCTAGCATCTAAACTCTAATATAATGAAAATTATTGGAAGAGCATGTAAAAAAAGATTTTCCTTTTCCTTCTTGTGTTTGACCTCTTTCTTTTGTGAGACTCTCTTGCTCTGCAGATGAATTTCAGGCCTAGAAACATTAAAAAAAAAAAAAAAAAGGGCAGCAAAAAATGACCTTTTCTCTCATCTTTTTGTATCTTGTGAAATACAGTCTTGCAGTGCCCCAAGGTGAGAAAGGTTGTCACTTTTTGTCTGTCTGCATTATTGTTCTCTGCCACCATGAAGTTGTATTTAAGGAGAAGGGTGCTAAATTCTATTTTCACTCAAGGCTGTGATGAAATGGACTAAGAAGCTACCTCAGTTCCTGGATTGTTGACTCATTGTTGTTGGTTTAAAAACCCCAGTTTCTAAAGAAAAATTTTGCAACTGCAAAATTTGCAGTGTTCTGTCAATATGCAAAAATAAAAGTATACAGGAACTTTTGTCTCTAGTCCTCATGCATCTAAAATTGGTCCTCAATTGGACTGTGAATAATAAACATATTATTATTTTCTTTCAGAGGGAGAATGCTTAAAACCAAACATCTTAATGAAGATTTTTGAAACCACTGAGACAATAGTTTCCTAGGCATTTTAATACATACACCATTTTCTGTTAAAAATTATCCCTGTCGGGGGGAAGGGTTAAAAACTAAAGATTGTCAAGGAGAGAGAAAAATAAGTTGCTTTTAGAATTGTTTTCTTTTAAAGATCAACCCTGCACCTGGGAGATGTTAGAAAATACTCAGTGTGAGAAAATTCACTACTTGTATTTGCTTTGAGTTGTTTTCCATCTGCTGAAAAAGCAATGGAATTTTCTCAGAGTAGATAACAGGATGTTGTTAAAGACTTAAAAGCCTTTCCCACAGACTGGGGCCTTGTTGTAGGTGGGGAAGGGAGATGAGAGAGTTCCGAGATTGTAGAACACAGCGTGGTGAAGATTTGTGCGTGCTCTAGGCTCTTGGATACTTAATTTCAGGGCTCTGGCCTCGTCCTTTTTGTCGCTGCTAAAATGAGCCTGGCAGGACATGTGTCACTGCTTGGTTTTTTGGAATTCTCCAGCCAGTGAGACAATGGAATAAATCTACTCTTTGCACTTCAGCCATGGGTTGTGGTCATCTTCCTGTTACCTGAATATATTCGCTTCACACAATCCCAGGGATAAAAACTTAATGCAGCTTTTTGCTGGCACCTGTGACTGGTTAAATTAAAAAGCAACATTAGAAAAGTATTTAAACACTCTCTGAAGGCTCTAGAGGCATACCTGAAGAAGCTGGCAACTGAAGCAACTTCAGATAAAGACTGGCAGATTACAGATCAGTCTTAGAGCTGCTTCATGGTCTTTGCCACCTGCCAGAAACAACCAAAGGCTACTCCTGTTGTTATTGAGAAGTTTGGTTTTCCAGTCTGGAGAAGCGAGGAGGAGCATGGAGTGGAGGAAGAGAATATTGAGAATACTGGCAGGATTGACAAGTGCATAAGTATTAGATCATTTTATGGCTGTTTTGCACCACTGAACTATGTGGAGAAGCTGGAACAAGCCAAATAAATGGTCTTGAGCTCCATAAGTAGTAGATGTTGTTTCATGCTGTTTCCCTGGCCTCCTCTGCTCAATCAGCAGATCTGCTGTTAACAACACAGTGTTGTAGACTACATTTTGCAGCAGTGTTAGCTGTGCCATTAGGAGACAGCAGACCTGGTATTGGAAAGTTACAGAAAATTTACTGTCTGACTAGAACAGGAAATTTCCAGCCATGCTGACAAATAAGCTTAAAGTCGTATTGTAACCAGCAGTATTTCAGCCATTCTAAATGATCATGCAGGGGCTCCAGAGAAGAACTGCATCCCTTTCTGTCCTAGCCTTACCTGCTGTGTGTCTGTCTCTACGTACAATAGTCTATAAATATGTGTGAGCATCTGTTACTATATTCCTTCCCATCTTCCCTCCACAAGCCAAGATTTCCATAGTCTGCTGCCACGGCACTTGTATATGACATTTTGAATGCATGAAGTGCAAAAGCATGACATTTTGAATTAGAAATTAATTTAACAAACGTGTCTGTTGGAAAAACGTTTAGATCCTCAAAATTTGTCAAATGATATTTTGAAAAGTTAAAAAGAAATTGCACAAAATGAGCTGAGGAAAGTTAAATGTAAAAGTTAAGGGGAAAAAATGTTCACCACTTGAGAGGCATTATGAGCCTAACAGAGAGGACATGAATATGATGAATGAGTCAAGTCACTGCTTAGTGCTGCTGTTTCATTTCTGTTCAACCTTTCATGCTTAAACTTTTTTGGAGCAAAGAACTCACAGTACAGAGTGTCCAATGTTGGCTTAGTCTTATTTGCAAAGCTGAATACAGTAGAACTTGCACACTAATGCAGTGTAAGTAGTAGTTATTTACCATTTCTGAGTCGCTGCAGCATGTTAAAAATAAGCTAGTGGAGAATGGGCAAAGTTGTCAAATTATGTAAGTATGCAGATGCAAATCATTTCCAAATTCAATTGGCTTACAACATAAATAGATGCAAACTAGCACATATATTTAGTTATAGCATATGTCACATAGAAGCTTCAGACTAGTGACCTTGGATATTAGATTGGACTGCTCTAGAGGGTATAAAAACTGATACTATTTTAAGAGTTAATTTTTTGCACTTTTTTTGAAAATGAAATTTAAGAAGGGGCTAAATTATATGAACAAGTTCAATGTTCCAAAGTGGGTGCTTCTCCTGTTTTTAAGTTCATAAAAATTGAGGCTAATACTGTGCTAAGGTCTAATTAAGACCATTAAGCTAGCTGCTGCTTGCCGGATTGGGATCAAGTGATGACAGCAGATAAGAAAAATGGATAAAGAGTTTACATGTTATGTGGTGCTGACAGTTTTTCTTCACATGTTGAAAATAGGCTTCTCTTCCTGATATTGTGGATGTGGCCCACTCTAAGAAGCTCCCTTACCACCCTGGAATAGCAGTGAATGTACAAAATCTGGCCTCTTCATACTGAAAACCTATGGAAGCAGTTCTCTGAGAGTCAGAAAGCATTTCTTCTCTTTCTATAAGAGGAGGAGATGAAGAAGAATAAGTTCTATTGTGTAGCTACTCTTTTGATCTTTTTTCTTTCTGCAAGTTCAGATTTCACAATGGCTTTTAGAATAAATGGTTTGGATGGGATCGTTTGGGTATTTCATGTTGTGTGACTTCTTCAATGGAGGTCTTCCAGGCTTCTGCACATTGCTCTGCATTGCTAAGAATTGTTCTATCACACTGTGATCTGACATTTGATGCATGTGTAACATCAGCATTTGTTGTTACTGAACACTGTACAGTGGAGAAATATATTCATGTTTATTAATTGAAAATCTTCTTGCTATGAGCAGTAATAACACTTAGCTACAGTCATTTTCCACTTCATTTAATACCCTACTAATTTTAGGTGCATGAGACTATTTGCTAGTGTGATAGCTACATCTTTTATCTTATTTGTATTTCTTTTAATTAATTTTTTTTGTTGAAGCACTAATGGAATCATATAAGATTTCAATATCTGACTCTTTTGACATCTCCTAAACTTAGTCCAAACATTTTCTTGGTCTCTGTACACAAACTCTATGGACTCCACAAACTGTACATCTTCTGTGCAGGAGCTCTGCTAGTGCTGTTTCAGTTTCATTTGACATCCAAATTTCCTCTTTATTTCCTTAATCACAAAATCACAGAGTGGCTGAGGTTAGTAGGAACTACTTGAGGTCATCTGGTCAAAGGGACTTCACAAACTCTCCAAGCTACTCGTGGCAGTGTTTGATCACTCTCCCACCTAGAAAGCATATCTTGATAACCATCGGGAGCTTTCTGGGTTTCACTATTTGCCCATGGCCTCTGGGCTTGTCACTGGGCTGGGCTCCACTGAACAGAGCTTGGCTGTATCTGCTTCACACCCTCCCTTCAGGTACCAGTTCCCATGGGTAAAATTCTCCTGAACCTTCTAACAGTCACAGTTTTCTCAACCTTTCCTCATAGGAAAAATGTTCCATTTCCTCACTCTTCTCAGTAGACATTTGTTGGACTCTGTTCAGAATGACCATTTCTTTCCTGTACCAGGAGCTCCAGAACTGGACCCAACACTCTTGTCTAGCCACCAGGGTACTACTGCTTCCTGTGTACCTACTTTCATCACCCTTCTTTTGTAGTTTATATTGTTTCTGCTGTTTTTAAACTATTTTCTGTTCTTTTTCAGCAAACTATACTGTGAGATGGGAAAAGAGTCTGGAAGTCTTCTAGAGTCTGGGATGCTTTTGCCAGCAGTTGACATACAAGTGGGAAGAAGAAGAAAGACCAAGAAAACCTATAGAGAGACAAAGGAATTCTTTGATTATAGGACAAACAAGAGATTTCAATACATGAGAGGTTGAGAAAATATAAATGTCAATGCAAATTGCAAAACGTATACATGAATTAACAAATTTTTCTTTTTGTCTTTAGCTGAGCACATTCTTTTAATCTCTACTTCTCTACCCATCCTACTTTTATCCCTTTGTTGTCATGTAAAATTTGTATTTGTACCACAGTTAGGCAATTTTGAAGCATTTTAAATGCTGGTATTTCAAGGTATCTAGTGTTTTTTGTTTCACCAACAACTTTACTAGAGGATCTGTTCCCTTTTAAAAACAGGGTTTCGGAGACAAAGGGAAACTCTATGTTGCCCAAAGGTAAAACAGTAAGCCTATCACAAAGAGTTGCAAATAACCATATAGCTCTGAATTGGTATGAGCCAAGAAATTACATGATTCTTTTCCACTAAACTTACTAGAAGTAAGCATCCAGACTTCTGTTTTAAGAAAAAAGTACTTAAGCAAGGTCATATGGAGGTCGAAAAGCAAGCTCATTAAGTGTGGAGACTGGAGCAGTCTTCTCTGCATGTTCAGAATATACAAACATTCCAGAAAGTGGAAAACTCATACAGCCTCTCTGTGTAACAGCTACCTAGTGAGTCCTGCTATTTCCTGTTCTCATTCTTCTCTTTCTTTTTAGTGTTCACAAACAGGCTTAAGATCAAATTTAGTGTGTTAAAAACGAGTATCTACATAGATAAAATTACCAAGGCCTTTTTTATTTGTAAGGATGATATCAATGGCAATTTGCTATGGATTTTTGTCAGTCTTGGAGGAGTTGAAGTGTTTCTGATTTTTCCTTGGTGAGTCCTTCTGTAAATCCACCTACCACTGCCATTGTGATAAAAATATTATTTGGGTACAGTCCTTTTGTCCACAGGATACTCATCCCCCTCATTTCTGTTCTCAACACTTTCTTCCACTTCATCAAGTCTAAACTTTTATTGACCTTTCCATATCATGACATCTTCCAGTTATTCTTTTGGCTACTAAATGTGTTTTCTAAAAGTCTCTGCACAGTTTGCATGGACCTACCTATCTGATGTCCTTGCTTAACTTCTATTTCTAGGTTCCCTTAATTTTTCCAGTTGTTCTTTGGGTCCTTTGAAGTTTCTTTGGGTGTTGTGTGTCTCTCCCCTCTCTCCCACCCCACCCGACCCCCGTCCAAAGTATTCCATAGTTCTGTAAGAGAAAGTCTCCTTTTGTCAGAAGACAAAAATCCCTTCCAAATCCAAGTTCTAACAGTCAGTTTTTCTTTGCCACATGACTGCATCAAAAGGAGAAAAGTATCCAGGCAAGAGAACCAAATAATATGTAGGTGAGATTACAGGAAACATGAATGGTTCCAACACATTTTATAAGTTTGGTGCTACCAAGTCTTTTCTGCTTGTCCTGTTTCACCTTCTTGCTTTCATCTGGGAGAGATAAAATTGGATCACAAATTCTTTCTGGCAGAGAGGGCATCTCTTTTATTTATGCTTTAATGCACCTAGCACAGCATGTAAATAACCACATTGTTAAATATGTACAATTTCTTTTTTCTTTTAAATAAACTTTGAAAAGAATCACTAATAATGTCAAGCTGTATTTCAGCTCCAAGTTTGAACTGGCAGTAAAATCTCATTTATTAAGTTTGCTTTCCTTACCTTTAAACTTATCTATAAATGTCTTTGTGTTGTAACAATTGTCATCGGTTTAGGACTTTTCAGAAATCTTTTTGTAGTAGATAGACCTTAGTAGATTTTTGTCACAAAAAGGAAAACATGTAACAAATTTTGTTTACAGTAAAAAGACACTGAAACGCTGCAAAGTGAAAATGACTTTTCACCAGGTGATCCATGCCCCTCCTTCTCACAGAGACTGTGTAGAGAAGTGTTAAAGAGCGACTTGTTTCAATGTTGCCCAGCTATCAATAAGATCTGCAGCTGACGATAACAGGCGATGATTGTTGGTGCTGTAAAGCACGGCTTAGCCAGGGTATGACTGAGTGCATGACAACTCTGACAGAGCTCTCCCCACCAACAGACTGGGGAGAAAGGGTCTGTGGGATGACTGTCCTGTGGTGGTGACTGTCATTCGATTTCTGGAATCCTTTGATTTTCTGTACTTTCTTATCTTTCCCCCTTTCTCTCTTTCTTAATAGTAAATAAAAGTGAATTACGGTTTTGGTTGCCAACATTTGGCCTCGTTGGTGTCTTAATCTTGTGCCAGTTGTATTTGAACTTTCCCCCTCTCTACCCATAGGGTTGAGACAGGCTGTTGCCATGAGCCAACAAGCTGGGGCATTTAAAAAAACAAATTGGAAAGGACTAGCTTATTTTTCTTACTTATTTCTGCTAATTTTTCTTGTACATTATTGTGGAATTCATTAGCCTAGCCAGCATGATGCACGAAACATAACCAAGAATATAGGTCCAATGTGAAAATTATCTGTGATAATGGGACCAATCATGTGGCCCCATGGACTGATGGTGATAAGGAGCTCTGTGTTAACTTAGAAGCCTGGAGGAAAACATTCTGTATTTGCATTGTCAGAACCCACCATGGATGACTGAACATCTGGCTTCTTAAAGCAATTTTGTTTATCTTTTGGTTAGATAGTCATCCTTAGTGATGCTATGGTTATCTAATACAGATACAGTGGCAAGTGAAAAGTGAATAAAACCAATAGCACGGACATATAGATGAAGACAGTGTCATGGTTCTGAAGGTGACTCTGGAGTCCCTCCTGCTTCTACCAATGAAAATAAAACACATCATCATATAACTTGACATAGAAAGCCATAAGATGTATTTCAGTACTTTTTTGTGTGCACTGCATTTCAGAAAATAATACCAACATTCCCGAAAATAAGGGAAACAAGAAAAGAAGATTAAAATTTGAGGTCACCGTGCCTGATTTTGGAAGAGTAATTTTTTTTTAATAGAAAAAACCATAATATCTTAAATGAATACACTATTACACTCTGTACTGCTGGATAAGGTCTCCCCTATTTTAGTTAGATGCATTTATAAATTTTAAGAGGAATAAAAACATTCATTTTCATTGCTGTGAACAACTAGTCAAAAAATATAAGTTTAGTAAAAAATAGACTAGCACTACAAGGTGTTGCTTTTTCTTTCTGCAAAACAGAAATAAAAGCCTTACCTGACTTCTGATTGGCTGTTCAACTTTATGTATTTCAAAGCAAAGTGGAGTAATTGAAAGGCTTGGGACTTAAAAGTTTCTGTATGAGCTGCAAGATAGCAGGGAAAATGTGTGCAACATCCATCAGTTTGCTCCTTACCTGAGGTGGCTGTTGGAAAGAGGTCATCACTTCCAATAGAAAGCCATGTCTAAGGTGATGCTTTCCGAGATAATCCAGTGACAGCGATATTCTTTTTGGGAAATAGGTAATTTTTAAAGATGAGGATAATGATCCTTTGATTTATAGCTAAATCTATTAAAGATATACCAGCGTATCCCGATGGAAATGGAAAATTACCAAAAGGCAGCCTTTTGGATGGCCAACTAATGGGTAAAGCGTTTTTTGGGAATCTGATCTTCATGGCTTTCAATTGCAATATTCAATTGACTGACATTGAATTTCCAAGGAAAGGTAGTACCATTGCATATCTGTATTTAACTTATACTGCAAGTAATAAAGCTGATATTTAATACTTGGTTTTACACCAATCTCTGAGAGAAAAATTAGGGGGTGCCTTAAAATTAGCCTTAAATTTCAATGTGCGAGTTTTTTTGCTACTTATTGCCTTTCTTTATTTTTTTCCCTTGTGTACCTGCATACACCTTGTGTTACAGGATGTGTTTATGAACTATCTCCTGCTTATAAAGTAACCCAAGAGGCTTGAGTACTCTTAATAAGTTTTGTGTATTGGTATGCATTAAATTACACAAAACATCCAAATCTTTTGGCTCTGATGACTGAAACATACATTCAGCTTAGACTATTTTTCTTTAAAAAGTTTATGAGACTTTCACTTCCTTCTTTTCCTCCCATCCCTTTACTCCTTAATACTATGTGCTTGAGGCTTCTTTAAGCAAGGTGAGAGACTAATCTGCTCACTTCTAATTAATTTCAATGGGAACTGTGTGGCTAAACACCTTAGTTTGAAAATATCAAACCTGTACAGACTTCCCTCTCTGGTTAAAGAGACTTAATTTGTCTTTGCCCTAACTTTACACTTTCTCTGTACTTGTGCAAGTAGCTCCGTAGGGCAAAGAGCAACAAAAAACAGGTCCAAAGGGACCTGAGATTAAGATTTTTATGGGTAGCATAATTGTTTTGTTGTTTAGGCATCTTATCTATACGTGGTTGCACTGCTTGATTTTTCTCTACAACACTTTTATTCTGGAAGTTGCCAGCAGGAAATAAACATCTTGGGTTTTCCTGGCATCTTTTTAATACCAGAAGAAAGGTCAGAGTGGATTGCAATTTATTTAGGTATTTTTTAAGCAAACCAGCCACATAACAACATATCATCCACTTATGCAGTAATGCCAGCACATTATTTTTTTTCAGTTATTTTCATGTCTTTGTGATTTTATTGTTTCTTCCCCCACATGTATTTGTTTAATCCCAACTTTAGGTCTAACAAGGAAACCGTATGGCTCTGATCCATGCTTCATCAACCTTTAGTAGGAGGATGAGTCAGCCATCAAAACTAAAGACTCCAAACACCTCATAGTCTGGATGGGAGTCTTTGTCTGAGTGGCAGAAGTAGGGAAGGTTTTGCCTCGGCTTGGTAGGCTTTTGTGCTGTGTCATTTCTGGTATGAACCACTGTTAAATCTTGAAGCTGCCTCCCTGAGACAACTGTGGCATCTTGGAGTTAGGATTGAAATATTCTCATCTGATGAATGGTTTCTGACTTTTTTCCTTTTATGGGGAAAAAAATTCAAAAGTGTCTGAGTAATGTAGAAGACTAAATCCCATCGAATGTCACTTAGAATAAAATTATCAAAAGCTCTTTTATTCTTAGAGCTTACACTTGTCAGATGCACAATCTGCCATGGCTGTCACAAATCATCTCTTCTAGATCCATTTTCACTTCTAATTTTCTAATAAAAAAAAAAGAGTAACTTAAAAGATCAGAGCAGCAGAATATAGTCTATTTTATTTAATGCAGGGGTAGGCTGGATGGGATATAATGAGTTTTGCTAGGTAGACTGGGCACAACCATTCGCCCTAATACCTTAAAAGATATTCTTTTGGACCACTTGACCTTTTTGTTATGCAGATATTCTTGCAAGAGTATAGCAGCAAATTGAATTTGCCTTGACACTCCTGCTCCATTCTGGCAAAATGACACAAAATCCATACTGTACCCATTAGTGTCAGACTAACACATACTTGTTGCTGCAGGTTTTACTGTTATTGCTATTCCCTCAGCTCTCCTTTACACCCCAAGGTACGTGTCTAAAAATATGTGTACTTCATGACTCATAAGATATATTTGACCTGTGCATAGATACAAACAGGTAGAAAGGAAAATGATGGTTAAAATGGCCTGTGGCAATGTGCTTAGAGAACAGCCTGCTACTGACCTATGTCTGCTACTCCATGACCTCCAGAGGTGCCACAACCTCTGGAGTGAGATGTGCACTCCACTGCCTCCCCTCTGCAGGGGTCTCCTGGATGCTGCATTCCTTTCAGGATGGACCACAGCCATGCTCGCAGTAGTTTAAGTACAAACTTCCCACCTTTGCACTGCACCCCTGTTTGTTGAAACCTTCCTAACTGGTACAAAATACTTTCTCTGGGGAAATTCACTTTCTTGATACAGATAAGATACAGATAAGGATTCAAAGTGGCATAGACAATGTGCAGCCTTTCACAGTGAGATTATTCTCTCACTTTCACAGTTAGATTTTGATTGTTAGTACATTGTGTCGGAAAGAAAAAGTAATCTGCTTCTTCTTGTTTATTGCCTACAAACTCTATTTTCAGGTTAAATCTTCCTCTGGTGGTCAATATTCTGAAACTTACCTATTTAGCATTGCCCAGCAAAAATGAGTACTTGCATATTTATTGATAACATAATGTAGTAAATTTGTATTTATTGGCTCAAACTTCTAATACTTTGGAAAACATTGTGGATTTATTGAGCCTTACCTGTGCAGCTGAGACATTTCAAAACAAAAACAGTATTATAATTCCTTAATAATTCATAAATTACTATTTGTGAAATAAGTCATAATATAATAGTACAGAAATATAATTTACTAAATAATGAGTTAAAGCAGTTTCCTCCATTGTTTATAGGCAGCTGAGAATATTGTTTTTCAGTGTCACTGGGAGTGGTAGCTTGTAAGCATTTCTGCACCAAATAACAAAATGCATGTATTCAAGTGAATGAATGTCAACAGGCACAGGACTAGCTAAGAATCTGATTTTGTACAAGTCTAATTTCTGCACACAAATAAGCTGATTTATTTTTTTTCATTTTTTTAAATGAAATTTAGAGAGATACTCATTAGCATTACTATAAGACATACACTGCTCTCACAGACTTTTAAAGGTTGCATATGAACATAGGTGCTTTTATGATTTCATTTGGTTGGTTAAACCGTGAGGAAGGATGGCTGATTCTGGGAATATTGTGTTTAGAATTTAACTCATATTTTTCAAGTTTTGGTTTATAAATAGAGTTATAGATTTCATCCAGAACACAAATTATTCTTCCAGTACACTTTCTTAAATTACTTTTGACATTCAATATAACAGTAAGGATAATCCATTCTGATTAATACGAGGCAGTAATTAACACTTGCCCAGAAACAATGTATACAAATAGGACCACCTGAGGCTGTGTGCAAACGTATCCATGCTTGACAGCACAGATAGAAATAACTTGCAGAAATTTAGTAAGCTAAAATGTCTTTTAGTGCTTAGTGAATATGTTATTAATATTTTGTTAGCAATACAAGATCAAACATTTCTGAAGAATTTCTCTGCCACAAAGATTTTTTAAACAAAATATTTTTAGAACTGTTTATTAAGTACTTACACATAATAAATACTAAAACTAGACCTTATTATGACTTAATTAAACCAGATAAATAAGGAAAACATATTCTGGTGGCCACAAGAGAGACACAGAAAGTGTTGAGGGGATCCAAGACTCTCTCGACCTCAATATTTCTTTTCTGAGCAGAAATGTAAAGCAATAAAGAGATGTATATGAAATGATAACAAATCTGGGTCACGTTATAACTCCACCAAGAGATGTCTACAGCAATGTCTACTGTACATCTAGAATGAAAGTCCAGCTTTTCATCTCTACCAGGGAGAAAATTTTCTAATATTTGTAGATTTGCTCAACACACCCTGTCCCTCCATCACTGCCAAAAATCCCAAAATAAAGCACCCACTCAAAAAAAAAAAAAAAAAACCCAAAAAACCTAACCTCTCCCCGCAAAACCACAAACCAAAAAAACCAAAACTCAAACCCAAACCATCCAAACGAAAAACACCCAAAAGAAACAAACAAACAAAAACCCCTAACAACCCAACCAAACAACCAACCATAAAAAAACCCCAAAAATCCCCCAGCAAATTAAAACCCACCCAAACAAAACCAACCACAAGACCTGGGATATATGACAAAGCTTGCCCTGGTCAGTATTTGATAACAAATGGGTAAACAGACAGAACTTCTTTCCTGCAATACTCAGCAGAGTGTGCAATGAATGTGGTGTGCTGCATGGGATTTTGTGGTATGTGAAGGCTGATCCCAGAGGAACCAAGCTGAATAAAAGAAGAAAGCTATTCTTGTTGGCTTTTGGAGGCAACAGGTTCACACCCCTCACTTTTTCTCACATGATTTAAGTTTAGAGTTCAGGTTCTCATGCAGTGGAGAAGTTGTAAATGGCTTTTAAGTGTATTTAATGGCTTTAAAATGTACATGGCAATGAGACTATAAATGCCTCCTGAGTACTTGTGGAAGCTGGAAGGCTCTCTGGCAGTAGCAGGAAGTACAGTACTACCTGGTACTCTTCAGCCCCTTTCCCTCAGCATCTACTCACCCCCTGGTCTGAATGGATCTGCTATTAACCATTTTTGTGCTCTGCTGTGTTGCATAAATTTGATAAATGGTTTAGCTGCTCAATGGTAAATGGCATGGAAGGCAGGACATGCTGCTACAGGCCAGCTGCTGTACAGCAGCTGTGGGAAGACACAGCCTCCTGGTCTAACCCTTTTCCTCTGTTCCCATGTTGAATTTCCTTGTAAAGGGATAGATTTCACAGCTACTTTTCAGAAGGGATCATAATTTGACTCCTGTTGATAGCTGTTGGTAGCCTGTGGTTAGATCTCCATATGCTTTACCTTTAGAAATTCTTCAGGCCACACAGTTGCAAAGCTTGGACCTGTTTCTGTTCTAACACCTGAGAACTTTGTTACTCCAGCGAGGCAACAAAGTACAACATAATTTTTGCCAGCTCACATATTTCCTTCCAAATCCTAGTAATCCCTTTTTTACTGAAAAATTTTTGTCTCTCCACTAATAGAGTGTATGCTGTCCTTTGGCTAAATTTTTTCTGGACGTGGATAATAAACTGAACAAAAACCGTGGTCAGCGTTCAGCATATCATAAACTAATTGAGATAGCTGTTGTGCTAGCACACAAAATTACACTGTTGTAACTGTAGTAAACAAATTTCTGAAGTCTAGTTCATAGAAATTAATTTATTTTATTTATCCTACACCATATAAAATTAAGACTAACTGTTAACCCAGATCCTCCCTGTTCACCGCTAAACTGTGTCCACATACACAAGCCTTTTGAACACTTCCAGGACTGGTATTACACCTCTTCCATGGACAGTCTATTTCATGTGCAGCCTCTCTTTTCAGAATGCTTCATCTGAGACATGAAAGTTATTTTCTGCCTCTTACAAGGTAACCGTTGCTTTCTGAGACTTTTTAAAAGATGTTGTTATTCTTTATACACTATTTTTCTACTCCATTATACAATATCATCATGAGGAATGCCACTTGACAACCTGACTTAATCTTCTGTAGAATAAGTTATCTCGTAAAGCAATATCTGATGTAGAAACAATAACCACTGTGACTAGCAGGGTCAGTGTCAACTCAGTTTTGGTTTCGTTTCTCACATAAGAGAGTATATATAATTTTTTATGGTGTCTGTTTCAAGTAAGTCTTGTTACCTTTTAGTATAGTTGAATGGGTGATATTTTTGCTTCTGATTTTGACAGGGGTTTTTTTGTACTCTGATTAAGTAGTTTGGACCTGGAGCAGTGTATGTCATCATATGAACTGGATAGAGTAACTATTTTTCTCTTGTACTGTTTTTGTGCTTGCACTTTTTTATTAGTTGAAAGATGATTGTTTTCCCATATCTATAGTACAGCTCAGACTTTACCATTTTTCCTTCCCATAGTCCTGTCATTATCCATCTAGGTCCAGAAATAAGAGTAGCTGGAGCTGGACTGCAATAGAGAATTACTACACTAGCCTTTCACCTCCAAGACCCAATTCCAAATACAGGTGTCAATTAGAAATAATTTTACTCTCCCTCTTGCCCCATTTCTTCACAAAATGAAAGCCATTGCACTGCCTCACACAGCTGTCCATCTGTAGCAGCACAGGGGTTTGGATAACAGAGGTGCTGTGCTGGTCTGGAACTAAGTGTTATACCTGAGGCTGCAGGGGACACTTCACTACAAGTGTCCTGCACTATTCTTTTTCATGATTATGAACTCAAAATGCACTCTTTAGCTGGAAAGCAGTCCCATACTGGAAGTAGAAAAGTCCTGTAACAACTCATTGTGTCTTGAAATCTTTATGGTAGAGAGTTTTTGTTGGGTTTTTTTTTTGGTTTTTTTTGTTTTTTAACATTTGTTTTTAACGTTTCCATGTTGTGTTGTGGTGTATTGTTACTAATCTGGAAGGTGATAGTCCCCAGGTAACAGCAGATGATGTAAAACATCTCTTGCACATCTGCTGCTGTTTCTAGTAGCTGAAGGGTTATTACTGCTTCAGGTGACAAGTAGGGTATAAGAAACAGCAATTTTCAGTTTCAATGTGTTTTTGCTGCTTCTTTAATTGAAACAAGTATTCAGGTAGCAGGCTGAAAATTAACAAAGGAAGTAATTTTCATACATCTCTGAAATGTGTAGTGCAACTCATTTCCATGGGATATCATGGATGCAAAGGTGGTGGTGAGTAGGTTAGATTTGGTTAAGTTCATGAATAGTAAATCCTCATGGCTAGTAAATATGATTGGAATGTAACCCATAGTCAAGAAGATGTAACTGCTAAAAGATGTAAAGGCATACCAGGATTTCTCCATGAATCTCCTGTTTCATTTACACTTCCTTCTGTAGAGGTGGTACTAGGGACAGATTTCTGCATTAGACAGAACTTTGGTCTGCCCTGTTATGGTGATCCTTTTGTTTTCAAGTCTTCTGAGGTTTATTTTTTTTAATCAGCTGTTGTGAACAATTGTATAAAAGAAAGCTTCTGAGAGCTCCTGGGAAAAGATTGATCTGCCTAAGGAATTTAGTATAGAAAGAGTTAATTTAGAGATGTTAAAAATTTATGGCAATAATAAACATAAAAGCAATGTTTATAGGATTGTTTCCCATTTTTCTTCTAGGTTTTGGTATCATAAGGATCTAAGGTACTTTTGCAGCTTTTTTGTTGACTTGTTGATTTACCAGTTATGTCTCTTCTTGGTGCTACAGGCCCTGCCTCACAAAACCTGAAACATGATACTAGAGAAGGCTGTTATACTGATTCTGGTTATAATACATTATGACATTGTTTGATTTTGTTCCAATTTAACAACTCATTTTTTGCTTTTATACAGTTCTGAGCAGAAATAACCACAGATGACTAGTTTTAGAGATGGCTTTGTTAAAAGCATCTTTGATCTGTCATAGGCAGCTTGCCTTTCCACACGTTTACCTATGCTAATTTTATGTATTTCTTTTCGTAATTGTCACTGTTTCACATCAGTGAATTAAATTTCCTCAAAACTATTATTGGCAGGTAGTCTAAGAAGCTTTATTACTTTATTACTTTATTACATATAACTAATTCATAGTTATATGATCTCAGAGTTGTCCAACCAGTTACACTTTAAGCCTCTTGTTTTCAGTGATTTACAATGTACAATATTATCATTTCATTACATATAATTTTACTCTTCATTTAGTTTTAAGCTCAGAAACATAGCTGTGTGTATTGTATAGTTTAAGAAATGCAATTTACTGGTTAAAAATGGTAAATTTTATTCAATATCATTTATGGTGTTCTCCTTCTTAGTGTATTTGATTTAAGGTATTTCATCACTTATTGGTTTATACAGCTTATGTAAATGTACCCAACTGCTAATAAGACAGAAGAACCAGTAAGACTTGACATGGAGAAGGACAAGATACTCAAAAATATTTTACCTCAGAAATGAAAATCTCTCTTCCCACACTTCTCAAACACTTGAATGTCAAGATAGGGATTTGGGGGATTAATTCTCTCCCATTGTAAGTGGGATGAGATTCAAGACCACCTGAGGAATACATAGTTCCATGGGACCTGATGAGGTACATCCTAGAGTCCTGATGATGTAGTTGCCAAGCTCCTTATCATATTAGAAAACTTGTGACAATCAGGTAAAGTCTCCTATGACTGAAAACATGGAAAAATCATGTTCATTTTTAAAAAGAACTAAAAAAGGAGAACCCTTAAAACTGCTGACCAGTCATTCTTACCTCCATGCCCAGTAGGATCTTGGAACAGATCCTCATGAAAGATATGTTGAAAGACAAGTGGTTTTTTAGAGACAGCCAACATGATTTCACCAAGGTCAAGTTGTGCCTTATTAATGTAGTGGCCTTCTATGAAAAGGTGACTGCATCACTTGTGGGCAAGGGGACAGCTGTGGATGTCATTTACCTAGTTTTCTGTAACAGTTTTGATATGTTCCCATGGAATGTGCATATGTATAAATAGGAGAAATATGGGTTTTATGGATGGACTGCTGGAAGAATACTGGCTGAACGGCCTTGTCCAATACATTGCAGTCAATGGCTCAGTGTTCAAGTAGAAACCAGGAACAAGTACTGTCCCTCAAGGTTCTGTGCTGGGACCAACACCTTTTAATAGCTTCATCAGTTACATACACAGTCGAATTGTGTGCACCCTCAGCAAGTTTCAGCAGATGGCACCAAGATGAGGGGTGCTGATGACATGGTGAAAGGAAGGTATGACATTCAGAAAGACCTTGACAGGCTGAAGAAGTGTGCCTGTGTGAGCCTCATGAAGCTCAACAAGGCCAAGTGAAAGGTCCTGCACATGGGTCAGGGAATTCTCCAGTACAACACAGGCTGAGCAATGTACAAATCAAGAGCAGCCCTGAGGTGAAGGAGTTGGGGGTGCTGGTGGATGAGAGGCTGGACATGAGGTGTCAATGTGCACTTGCAGCCCAGAAAGCCAAACGTGTCCTGGGCTGCATCAAAGGAAGCATTGACAGCAGGACCAGACAGGTGATTCTCAACTCTGTTCCTCTGTTCTTAGACCCCAGGTGGAATATTGCGTCCACCTCTCCAGCACAAGGACCTCTTGCAATTAGGCCAGAGTAGGACACAAAGTGATCAGAGGGCTTCATACCTCTGGTATGAAGACAAGGTGAGAGTCTTGGGATTATTCAGCCTGAAGAAGGGAAGCCTCTGGTGAGAACTTGGAGTCCCTTTTGGTACCTAAAGGGACTACAAGAGAACTGGAGAGGGACTTCTGTCAAGTGCATGAAGTGATAGGATAAGGGAGAATGGCTTTAAACTGAAAGAGGAAAGGTTTAGATTAAATTCTAGGATGAAATTCTTCTCTGTGTGGCTGGTGAGGCAGTGAAACAAGTTGTCCAGAGAAGTTGTGGCTGCCCTAGCTGGAAGCATTCAAGCCCAGGTAGGATGGGGTTTTGAGCAACCAGGTCTAGTGGAAAGTGTTCCTTCCCATGGTAGTGAAGTTGGATTAGATGACCTTCAAACATCCTTTACAGCCTAAAATGTTCTTTGATTCTTTGGTTCTAAAGAAGTTCTTTAAAACCAAGTAGAAATACTGAAATAAGTATTCCCTTTTCAGTTCATATTTGTCTTTTTTTGTTCTGAGGCTTTCAGATAGACCCGAGAACAAGAACAGCATAAGGCAATCCTTAGGAAAATCCCTAGCTGTTTTTTAATTGCTGGTTATAGGGTCTTTGGGCTGATCAAGATTGGAAGATAGTGACTTTTCCTCTTGTGAAAACCACTGTAAATAGAGAAGTTATTTAAGTCATTTTTTGGGTCTACCTTAATAAAACTGAAAAGAGAATAGATATTTGTTTGAGATTTGTGTGTTGTAGTGTGTACTATGTAATTACTTTTAAGCATTATTCTTATATTTACCATGATATTATTATTACTTTTATTAGTAATAATATTGTGGATTGTTTGTATTATAAATAGACAAAGATCACACATAAAAAAGCAATACATTGTATCTTTCCAGGAGCATCCTGAAGGATATGAGGGGGACAAGGTTTTATTTAACAGTGTGATGGAAGGTGATGACTCAGTAATCAGGATGTGAGGTGGTTTAGCTATGAGGATGAATAGATTAGGCAATATATTGGAGATTTTTTCTTAGGCAGGAAAGATCAGCACACTTAGCTAAAGCCTAGGATTGAAGCCTGAGGAAGAGGACTTAATGAAAAATGATGTCAAAATTATCAGTATGAGTAAGAGGACTGGGATGATTTCCACCGTCACTGAAGAGACTGATAAACCCAGGGTCTGGATTCAGGCATGTATAATGTTTGTGGCTTGTTGTTGTTGGGTTTTTTTGTTTGGTTGGTTGGTTTTTTGTTTGTTTGTTTGGTTTGGTTTGG
>VZTJ01003336.1:400266-420849 GCA_013397795.1 Orthonyx spaldingii
TTTTTTTTTTGTTTTTGTTTTTGTTTTTGTTTTTTTTAAATTAATAAACTGAGATGGAGAGCAGGATCATGATTATAAACCTCAAGAACTTGAGAGTGAAAATAATTCCATTAATTCTTTCTTACTTTGCAACAAAACAAACAACAGCCATTAAATCCTGACATTTGATTTTTGAGAAAATTCTGATAATTTAGTGGTTTTGACCATGTATTGGTAAATGATGGCACACTTGCGTGGACAGAAATGTTAGGAGTTTTCTTTGACCATGATAATATCATGCTGAGAACTAGACATCCAGAAGGATGCAGACCTGGGCCTATGCCCCTTGAATCATTTTGAAATCTGTTTGGCTCAGATATCCTGAGCCAAAGTTGGCATTTGTTTATTTGCATAATACACTTGGTTCCTTTCATCTGTTCTAAAACTGGTTCTCTAAATGTCTGCAAGTTATCAGGACAAAATAGCTATTAATTATTCTCTAAACATCTCAGTGCACCCTTAATGACTGCAAAGATCTTTGCTGTATGATCCCCCATCTTGTTACTTTTAGATTCTTTTTTTCCTGATACATTCCTAAGCTACTATGCCTTTCCTCATAGAAAATTGTTCATTGGGTCTTTTCTTGGTCCGTAACCCTACCTTGCTCTTTGATACTCTTCTGAGTTATATTGACTAGGTTTGAAGTCATACTCAAGACGTGAGATTTTTCAGGATTTCGTAGTTTTCTGATATGTGACAGGTTTTCTGCTTGATTCTCAGTCTATTCATAATTTTTAATAATTTTTGATGCCTTTGAGCACTTTTAGAGAACTCTTTCCTGAGAAGCACTGTAGAGCCAAGGAATAGGGATGTTTATAAGGATTGGCTTTTTCCTTCTGTGGTGAGTCACAGAAATAATAGGACCAAAGAGATTGTGTCATTGATGGCATTAAAGATATTTATTATGTGAAAAGGAATACGGATGAACAGGAAAAGGTCATTAAAGACTAACAGAGCTCTTACCAAGGTGCAAGTATGATTGGTACTATCAAGGCTGGATTCAGAGAAGATTAATTCCATTCTACAATGAATGTAAAAATCTCATTAAATTTCCTTAGCACAGAAACAGAAGAGAGAGGTCATCAACTATCAGAGGTAAAGGGAATGGGATTCTGGTATTTGCTTAAATGCAGAAACAAAAACTAATTGTACTATCCTAACAAAATACCATACTGTGATATGGTACTGGCTTTCCGTTGAACACAGATCTATTCAAGCATGTGATTTATAAGTCCTGGTGAGGGACCAGTCCTCACACCACCAGAAACATTTTCCAATCATAGCCTTCCTTTGCAGTGCTCAGTTGAAGCAGTAAAATGCCCTGTCAGTATGGGACCAGTGCCAGTGCCAAAACCTTCAAAGCAGTCATATCCAAAGTGTCTGGAACTCAATAATGGGGGAGAAAGACCAAAGGAACCAGGTAGCCAAAAAAGCCAGCCACCAAAATTGCTATTTCTGCTACACTCAGGGCTGGATGTAAAACTTGCTTTATGCTGAAAAATTCTGAAACTGTGCCTACTTCAACAGTTTTTACCCTTAGAGCCAGTAATCTCATCCTTAAAAATCATTCTAAAAGACATGTTGCTAGTGGGGAAGAAGACCTGGTTGTCATTGTTTCTTTTGTGAGAGCTCAGGTTTAGCAATGAAAAATAAAATATTTGTTGAGAAAGATAGGTTCATCATTATACTTCTACTATATTATGTAGTGGGATTCCATCTTTTTGCTTCCTTCTCTCCAGAAGTGTAGCTATGTCAGAAATGCCAGAATACATTTAGTTAATTAACAAATTTATACTACTTTTTCCCATTTCAGTTAGTGAAAACATGAGTTGCCTAATTAAGTAGAGCTAAGACACTGAATTTTTTCTAATATGACATGGATGCCCTGAAGAAAATCAGTATTTATTGCAGTAATTATCATTTTCTGCTTGGCTGTTTTAAAACTGATCTCAAACACTATAGTTTTAAAGTTAAGCAATTTGTGTTAAGCAATACCATCTGTATGCAAAGCTACTGTGGACGCTAGATAAGTAGACTGGCAGGTAAGGTATTTTACAGTATCACGTTTAAACTAGGTGGTTATATTATTAGTATTAGTACTTTCTGAAATTGCATGTCTTTTTAAAATAAAATGGATTATACTCTTACTTGTCCTCTTTTAGCAGATGTATTTAACTTTTTAGTTATGAAATATTTGATGGGAAAGCTCACTGGGGAGTTTCTTGGCACTTGAATTTAAGTTCGCTGTAAGGTGGAGAAGGAATTTTAATAATTGCAGCAAAGGTAATTTGATACATTCTCAGCCTATGACAGCATGCTTACTGCCACAAATCAGACTAAAGGCTCTATTCATGAATGAATCATGTCCCGTTTACCCTCCATTTTTGTGTAGTGTAAGTTTAATGGAAATACCTTTCCATGTGTCTTTTGTGTAACATGTTTTAACATTGCACTCAGACCTCTGTGGCTTAAACACGTAACAATACCATTTTTTTAAAATGTGGGAAATAAGAAAAGACAAAAGTAAGGAGGTATGAAGGATGAGTAAATTAGAAAGGAAACTTAAATGAGTTTGTATAACTTTTTTTTTTGCTGAAAATTTGTGATTTGCAAGTCTACTTCATTATTTTCAATTTCCAGCATTAATTTAGCCCAGGAAAGTAGGAGAAATCTTGTGTGATGTTGGGCAACTGCAGAATCTTTACAGGCTGAAATAGATGGGGGAGGAAAGGGATCTTTTTTCCTTAGATATCTCAATCCCCTTACATATCTCATTCTTTCTTATTTTTCTCCTTTATTCTAATTTTATCAATCTTTGTTTTCATGGATCTTTTCACTAAGGGTGGGTTGGGTATAAATATATCCAACATATTTAGCCTGTTGCTAAGTAAAGGCAGGAATTAGACTAGAATTTGAAATGGACAAGCAAATAAACCTGTAATTATGTGGTCTTCTTTATCTAACCCCTGGTCTTCATTCAGTTTTGGTTTCTTTTTTAATATTTTGTCCTAATTTTCAGCCTTTTTTTTCCCCACCAGAGAGTTAACTTTCATACTTGTTAAACTTGTAATCTGGGACAATACCCTTGTTTTAATCTGAAATATGCATAGAATAAATTAACTTTCATACTTGTTAAACTTGTAATCTGGGACAATACCCTTGTTTTAATCTGAAATATGTATAGAATAAAAACATTTTCATGGCATGAATACTTTGTGAAATGACAAGTGAGGATGGAATTATTTTATAGGCAGCAAGTCACCTCCATATGTGGCTTTATCCTCCCCATTTCCATATCAGCTCTTTTATCCTCCATGTTGCTTTTCTTTTGTGTTCCTTCCAGACTGGACTCCTTCTGCCCCAGAGGGGTCCTCTAACCTGCCATTTGCATCTGTACCATAAATATTTTATATAGCCCACAATGCTTTATGCATATTTTAACTGAACAATACCATTTTGTAAATTGTCTGTCAATATGATGGGTGCCTGGTTACTGCCATGAAAAATGTGTTCAGTATTGTAATAATATCGAAATATCAATTGTCCCTCCAAATTTGGTCCATTTTCCTGCTGATGCTAAGGAAAGTAAAAATGGTCTGAAATTCTGAACTGGCTTCTGAGGAGATGAGACAAACTGTGTCAGTTTCCAGGAGTCTGCATAAATATTCACAGCTCTTCTGCTGAGTCTTGCTGCCAACCTGAACGGGTGGCTCTCATTAGCACCAGCGTGGGATAATAAAAGGTAAATGTCCAAAATGAACTTATATCTGTTTGCTGTGACAGCAGGCTTAAAACCTCAGACTGTGTTAAATATTTGCAAACAATGCTTCAAAAAAAGCATGCACTGTGACACATAAGAAATATCAATTCTTTCATAGCTATTTAGCAATTCCTATGTCCGTAGAACTGTTGCCTTTAAACCTTACTTTTTTTGTGCAGTTCTATGTTAAGGTCTAGTAAAATCATGTTAAACAGGTTTATGTCATTGAAAATAAATGGCCTGCCAGTTTGAGGGGCATCAAGTATTGCTAAACATTTCAGTCATGCATCGGTAAACAGTTTTTTGTATGATCACTGACAGTACATGAATGCATGACCATTTCTGAAATAAGTGGTGGATGTGGCAGGACCTGAGGGCCTAAACTGTATCTTTCAGGAAGGAAATAAAAGACAAGACAGTCAGTTTTTGCTGTGCATCCCAGCTTCTGGAGCAGTTCTGATGTGGTAGTGTGCTTTTCCACTCTATAATTCTGAGAATTACTTAAAGGGACGTCTTGACAAATAGGCGTTAGGACCATATGGAAAACGCTATTCCTATTTAAAAATATCTTTTAGAAGATACCTATGAGATGCCTGCAGACTTGTATTATCTACTTTTTAAAAACCTTCCCTTCACACAGTTAAAGAAAATACCTCCCTCTGGCTCCAATTCCTCACAAAATGAACAAACCAGAAAATCACTGTTTTGGTTGTTCATATGAATTGTTCTTCCCTCAGTCCTATGACTATGATCATGATTTTTCTTTTTTTGTTACCAATGTGTGATCTTTAATATTTATAAGCAGACCCTTGCAAAAACCCCTCCTCATTCCTTTCGAAGTGGATTCACTGAATTTAAGGGAATTTCACTTAGTGCTGTGACTACACCAACAGTCTGCTGATAGGGAATTTTTACAGTACTTATAAACCTCAAAAAACCCTTGTCAATTAGCTGAAAAACATTCAGTTTCTCCTGACAAAATGCTATGTCCTTCTTATATTTCTGTGTTTAAAAGAGAATGATAGCAAAATAATTTTATATGCTTTCCTTTTACTATACAATGCATATTTGTATTCTTCCTGGTATTAAATTGTGGTGAAAAGTCGCTGGGTTGTTATGTGGGTGTTCACAGTGCATTTTTATGTGCCTTGATTAATTTTACATTCTTTATACCGTAAATCAAGGTAATAAGGAAAATTTTCAAATGTGCCACTTGAAATACATCTTTCACATTGCCTTTGTTCTATTTATAACCTTGTTTTTCTGTACATAAAGTGTTCTTATATACTGTAGAGTAGCTGATATATAGTAATGGGTGCAGAGCTGTAAAAGTCTCTCTTGGCACTCCTAACATGGTCAGATTATTACTGTGTTCACCAATTCAGCTAGATGTGTTCAAGGATCTTCTCTGGTCTGAAAGGTCAGCTGCTTTTAGTTGTGCACTGGTAGAATACTAATACTGTCCTTATTCAAATTACCTGCTACAGTACTTATTAAATTGATGGCCTTGTGCTCTAATTTAATACTGCCATCGTTCAGAGGCAGGTCGCAGCTGCACTCTGTGCAGAATTAGGTGGTGCTGAGGCAAAGTTCAAGCAGAAACCATAGTTTTGGGCTGCATTTTCCCACTAAATTAGCAGTCAGATGCAGTGTATAATTAATTAGCACAAACCAGGGAAAGCTTGTCATTTAATAAGCCTTTTTTATTTCCACATTACACAAACAGTGGGAATTGATCCATTAAGTGCCTAGCTATTAATGCTGTTAAATGTATGTCTGGTTGTTAAATTGAGATGTCTAGTTACATACATTCAGTATTTAAGAGCTTCTCACAGATTGTTCAGTGTTTGCTGAGATTTTAAGTCACGTTCCACAAATCAATAATGGCTTCATTAATGAATTTGAACGTTGCTGGTTCAGATAAATAGATCTGAGCTGCATAGAAAAGAAATGGTGTCTGGCATTATGGTAGTCAAGACAGCATGATATTTATTTTGTTGCCCTAAATATCAAATATTCTGCTTATATCATGCTGCTTATACTCTACATTGCAGCCTTCTTTTCCTCTATAATCCTTGTTCATAATTGCCTAAGGCATTGTATAACTTCATCTCTTCAGAGTCCTACGTGGTATTAAACATGCAGAATAATACATTTCAACAACCACTTGAAGATGTCTGTGAGAGCACAGAGGATTCTTGTCCTTAAAAAAAAAGTAAAAGGGCAGTATTTGAATCACCCTTATTTCTTGACAACTGTATTTCTGTACTGGAAATAGCTGCACTCATCTGAGTCTTATAATATTCCAGAATTTAAAGGTTTTAACATTCTATATATACTGTAACCAATGTGTTTCTAGAAAAAAATGTATATTGGCAATGAGTCATAAGACTAACTGCCAAATATAATAGGAAATCTTGTCTGTTTTGCTCCTGTATGTTTATTCCATGTGGGAAGTGGAGAAGCATGGTATTTTGTATAGGGGTCCTGTAGCCAGAACACAGTGATCTCACTTATTCAAAATAAATTACTTAAAATTAGCCTAAACTAAAGGCTCAAAAACAGGGAATAGTCTTCAACATTTCTGTCTGATGAAGGCAACACACCACAGCAGAGATAAATACTGTACTCTTTTCACAGTCTCTCTCTGCATCTTGGTTGATTCTGCAGTTTCTCCAACAGATCCTTCAGTCTGTTTTGTCTGGGTCTGTCATTAGCATTCCAAATCTTCCCTTGGTATTGTAGCCCATTTAACATGAAACCTTCAACTGTAACCAAGAAGAAAATGCCTAGGCAGGTAAAACTCAAAGAGTGTTTTCTCATTAAAAGGGCAGAATTCTGTTCTGAGTGCAAGACCCAGTTTACATGTGTTTTTAAATACAGTTGGAAGAATACAAAGCTCAGCATCAGACCTGAAGGCTAATGAATCACCACCACGTCTGCCCCTGTGACTGTCAACAGTGATTGAGGTCTATGGAGAGAGAGGAGAGCACAGCATTGGGTAAAAGGTCTAAATGAGACAGCTGCATCTAAAATAAATCAAATCAGCTTAAACTTTGTATGCATTTATACATCTTTGTTTGCAAAACCTCAGAAATGAAATTAATTTTGGATATACACACACATTTCCTAAAAAAGTATTTTAAGTTCATGAATGTTAAATGCACTTGTTTGGGCAAATGAACTTACTTTAACTAGTGGTGATGGCTGTTGGAAAGAGTTAGCTATAATTACCTAGTTATTGTAAATAGTTTCTCATGCATTAAGTGCTAAGTGTGACATCTTGTACTCACTTTTATGTGCTGCGCACACCATAGTCAGATATTTTCTGGGTTGTGGGTTGACAGTGTCATCATGAGTGAGGAAGACTAGTGCATATCTGACAACTGATAAATGAACCCAGTACACTCCAGACTGCTCACTATCCCTCAGGATGTTAGGCAAACAGTCGCCTTGTACACCAACCTTTCTTGGATGCCTGCTTGATAAGGTAAATTAAGCCTGGTATATGAGATTAGATCACATCCTCAGAAAATTTCAAGGCTTCCAAGCAAAATAAAAACTGAGTAAGAATAACATTCTTCATGCCTGTGTATAATAAAAGGCTGAAATGGGATAAATCGAAAGAGCTGACAATGCTGTTGATGCTTTATTGTTTCCATTTGGCTACAAAACAAAAAAGACAGCAATGCATTGATATGCAGGGTGAAGGCCTATATGCTGAGATAGATACTTTTTTTTAACAAAAAAAAAAAAGTATACATATTTCATATGTCCTGGTTTTAAAGCTTTTTGCAATGTTTGCGATAAAATGTACTGCAGATTTGCATGTTCAAAAACATCCTTGACAGCTATGGAAATTGTGTAGTTTGACAACTCCTCATCTTAGCTAAGACAAACAAACAAGGCCAAGTTGACTGAAATTTAAAATCTTTCCTAATCCTGGGGATGTGATGGCAGCTTGTTTGCACTGGCATCCAAAAGCTACAGTATTGTCAAAAATTGTAGCAAAGCTGAGGTAGCTTTGACTGGACTGACCTCAAATGTGATGTGAACAGATGTGTGGGGAGAGGGATGGGAGGTTGTGGAGGGAGGCTGTCTACACGCTTGTTTGATCTTCAGTCAGCATTATGAGTAAGCACAGTATTTGGATGTCTGAGAAGATGATAAATCATCAGTTATGAAAGGAGGTAAGAGCTTCTGTATTTTATACTGTCTGTTTGCTCTAGCTCTAGCTGAGGGTCTCACCATGGTGGGCACTGTGAAAAGGCAGAACAAATAATGTGCATGTAAAGATTAAAGACTTCTTTATCCACGCTAGACAAACCATACTGTCTTTGACTCACAGAGCGTTCTGGTTCCTCTTGTCATCTGGTTTAAGTCTGTGTTATTTGATAATTGCAGTCAAGAAATGAAATTGGGAGGCCTCATTCATAGGACATGTATTTCTATTACAGGTAAAAATGGTGTTTAGTGGAAAACTATGCATTTTGTACCAAAGGAACCATGTCCTTGCAGAATGGGTCTCAACTCTGAGGGGCAGTTAGAGGGTTTTTTTTGCAGAATGTGATCAGGCAAGCCCAGGCTCCAGCAGAAACATGAGATTTATCACAGCAGCCAGATAGTGTATTGTTTCAGTCTGGGGATGAATCACTGTTTTTGTGCTTAATGATAGTTGCTGGAGACCTGGTTTGGAGTATTTATGTTATGTGGCACTCAGATCAGTGTAACCGAACTGATGTGCTGCACTGCTCTTTCAAGATGAAGACGCTTACGTTTGCTTTCCTTGTGCAAAAGCTACTGTCTCTGTCACTTGATCTCCCCATTACACCCCAGACTCATGTTCCTTTTTAATGATAGTATTTGCATTTATTTGGTTTTTGTCATAAAGAATGACATATTTGTATAACATTTCAGTTCAAAAACTGAAGTGAAAATACTAAAACCAGACTAAGACTGCATGGTAAAACAGCTGCGTGTGACATATTCTTCCCCATCTACTTCACAAGTGAGGAAAATTTGCAAGGTTGTTGAATATTCCTGAGGTCAGGATTCAAGATGCTGCCCTCTCAGGTGGGCCCTGTTACATATGACAGAGAGGGGACAGCTGCAGGTGCCATGCCTTTGAGGGATGCTTTGCCAAGGCCAGTAGGATAGAAGGATGACAGTAAGTGAAATTATAGGGAACTGAGCAAAAGTTGTGCAGACTGGAGGTACATGGTGTAGCTACTCATGGATATATTCTTGAGAGACATCATATTAACACTATGAGTAAAGGAGGGGGTTTGGCATATAAGTCCATAAGTTCCTGTTTCAGACATTCTGGACAATGAACACAGTGTAGAGAAAAATAGCAGTTTAAAAATGGTATGAATGTTTTGAGAAAAGATGTGACTTTTCATTAGAATTGAAAATAAAGGGAAATTCTTCTTTTCTATAGTCTCCTTCCTGGTGATCTGCACTTCCCCAAAAAATAAATGCTTGTAGTAATTCTTGAAAGAAAGAAAATGAGAAGGTAAGCAATACACACTCCTTATTATTCTGGGTTTTTTTAGTTAGATTTGGTGATCTGTCTTGTTTTCAATTCTTCTGACTGAATGAGTTATAACATGATATCACCGGAGTAATTTCTGAGAGCTTGCTTATCTCTTTCAGTCTGCTGTGGTGTCCGTCACAACTCATAGTGATATGAAAAGCCACATTTACTCTACTCCTGTGCAGCTGGGAGCATAAACTGTCTTGTCTTTCCAAAGTCACTCAATGAGTTCAGTTAAGATGCCAGTCTTGTTCAGTATGCTGGCATCAGCTGTCTAATCTTCTAGGTCACTGGAAGTCAACCCTAAGCAGTTGGAGATTTCAAATTGAAAATTTTAAGAGATCAGATATGCACATATGCATTCTCAACAGGTTGCACCTGAATGCATGAAATCCTTTGCACACTTCAGTGAAAGCACAGCAAAAATTCTAGAAGAAGAGATTGAGTGTCAAGGTTTGGTGATAGCCTCATTTAGAAATGATATTTTTGTTTAAGTTTCAGGTTCTTCCCAGGACTCTTCTTCAATCCAGCCTTCATAGGGTTCTTTTGCTCTCTTTTACTTTACAGCTGCAGAGAAACACTAGCTGTTGGAGCAGAATTCAGATTACTTTGGGTTTTTTTATGCTTATGGATGTATTTAGTATAATTTCTTAAACAGAATTGTCTATAATGGTGTGTTACTTTTTCATAAAAATAAGTAAGATTTGCTTTTCCATTATTTTGACTGTCTTTATCAGGTGGCCTAGTAATATGAAATCAATACTTGTGTTTTCTAATAATTAAGTTCTCAAATAACTATTTTATTAATTTTTAATAGTTGGAAAAAATTATTTGTGATTTTTAATTTACCTTGTGCTCTGATAATGTTACATGACTAAGCTTCAACTGACTGCCAAACCCCATAGTCAAGCACATCTGAAGATTAAACAAAAAAAAAAGTGATAAAAATGGCAGACAACAGAATCGAAGAGCTTAAATCGGATCTAGTAACAGAGTCATAATAAACACTTTATTCATGATTGATTCGTGTGTTCATTCATCTCACATATAACTTGCACATGAATGGAGATCCAAAATCATTCTGTACCACTTAGTATATAAAATTTGCTTGTATAAATCTCACTGATGTTGCACTCTGTCACAAAGCAAGTATTTTGCATAATTAGCCTGGTTACTCAGCTACATTTTTCAGGAGCCAGCTAGTTCACTGCCCTCACTGCAGTAAGATGACACCAAGTAAAATAGGTGCTCCTGGCTGCTTAGCAGTCTTCATAATTAGGCCTTTTATTTAATTGTCTAAGTATGGATTCAGAAGTCTAATTTTAGGCATGTCTTTTTTTTTTTTTTCTTTTTTTTATTCTTGGCATCCTGCTAGGTATTTCATTGATGTTGATCTGAATGGCCATTCTCTTCCCTCTACAATTTACTCTTTTTCAAAACTTAATTTGCAAGATACCTGCTGTACTAGAGTTCCACTGCAGTGTCCAAAAGAGAAAGAATATGCAGTCCTGCTGTTGTATTAGAGCTGAAATACTTGAATCATTAGATCATACAGCTGTGCTAAATTTTCTAGCAACAGCTTTTGGCCTAATTTTGTCATCTCCAGATTTCCCAGCCTCTTTATTTCACTAAGTGGTGCAAAAAATCAAGTCCTTTATTGTAATTTTGGGATATTGCAGATATATATGGCTATTCCTGTTCAGAGCAAGGCTCTATATTGTGTATGATCTGGGCCTGTATGCAGTCATGATAAAATTTTTTAGGATTAAGACAGACAGCGTTTTGTACACTTCTGTATATAAATTTGCTGAATGTTAACTTGTAAAGCTCTACCAGTAAAAAATATCTAACGCTGATTTGCACAGAAAAGAAAAAAGATATTAGTAAAATTCCTTCTTCGAGGTGGATACTCACACTCAACAGGGTGAGCAAGAATATGTGATTTTCCGTAGATGTTCCTGTTGTCTGATAGATTGGGCGCCCACTGGGACTGCAGGCAAGATCCTGAACTTAACGGTACAGTGGTCTGATTTAGTGTGACAATGTCTTTGTTATCACAAACTGAGATAATCCAAGGCATTCTGATTTTAAACAAATTAAAGAAAGTTTCTTGTTCAAGTAAAAAGACAACCTTTCCTTTCTAATACAAAGAATCTTATTTATTTAATTTCAGTTATTTTTGAGTAAGCAAACTTTTTTTTTTTTCTGTTCTAGACATCTTTGGAGCTGTTTTCTGATAACTATGAAGTATGATAGCTACTACCATTGAAATTTCTGTAAGAAATTTTAACTAGAAAGGTGGTAAGGGTTTATATTTCAGAACGTCACTTTAAAACCTTATTGGAAGAAGAAATCAACAGATGTCAGATACTATAAATCTGTTGACTGGAACTGTGAACTATTTAGAGCTTTTTCAATTTATAAAAGAAAGCACAAAGTCTTGGGGGGAGAGGGCTTTGGTTTTTTAAGAATATTATTTCAGCAGCATTCTTAGCCCTCTATGATATTTTTGACATTTCCTATTCAGAGCAGTCAAAGACTGGAAAGAAATTCACTGACTAAACATTTAACAATATCAGTAACAATTTATTCTATCAAAGAGAGTAAACTGGTTGCCATGTAATGTATATTTTTTGTAAAAACTAGTCCATCTTTCAATAAATATAATGATGAACATTCTATCCTTTTTCTTGCACTGATTACTCTTTTTTGTAAGACAACACAGTATCCCACAGACGTAAGAATGCAGCATTTTTTCCCTTTAATTCACATTAAAATGGTTTTTTTTCTATATCTGCTACAGTGTTATTGAAAACATGACATCATCATTTAAAACAAGTCAGGAGAAATTTCTAAATATCTATAATTGGGGGGAGAGAAGGATGTTGAAAATTCATATAAAGGATTTTTGCATACTTAGAACCTAAAATAAAGAGTAATTAACTGTTCCAAATATCCTCCCACTTATAATAATAGGATGTCTTCAGTCAAATTTGCAGAATTTATTTTATTTTGCTAATTGATTGGTATATTCATCATTCAATGATATATTAGATAGAGTTGGATTCTAAATTACTTTTGTCTGATAAGCCTTCCAATTAATTCTCCTCACACTATTTTCCTAGTGACATCTGAACTTCTTTCATTAAATAAAACACATCTTGAATAAGACATTGCTGAATAATAAGCAGGGATCCTAACATGTTCAAAATTAGAACTCCTGACAAAGTCAAATGCATTCTCATTTAGACAATGACCTCACCTAATGTCATTTTCAGTGTATCATATTGAGGGGGAGTATGTAGTCTTTCCCTTTTTGCCTATCTACGCTTAAGTTAGAAATTTTAGACAAAAAAAATAGAAAGAGTTTTACATAATATAGGTTATGTGGTCTCACATACTAAAGCCCAATTAGAATATCTGTGATTGTTATAATTTTATTTTATATTGTCTGAAAATTTCCCCCCTCCTTTGTCTTATTAATCAGTCTTCTGAGAGGAGTATTTTTTTATTTGGGCAGGTAGACATTTAACATACATTAAAATGCATGCTAAACGAGGTACAGTATTACATTTACTTGCAATTTGCATTTTTCTTAATACATCAGCCAGATTCCTTTTGCATAGATAGCATTTCATAAACCAGAGAACACTGATAATAGCTGATTTAACTGACTTGCTAATACAAGGAGCAGATCATTTTAAATGGACCTTACATCTTTATAGGATGTTAAAGATGAAGACATTACTTCAAAATGTAGGTAATTATGGCCTCTTTTTTTATCAGTGCTATTTTCTGAGGTATTATCATAAGATAGCACTTTAGTATTAAGCAGGACCTTAGAGTGGCAATAAATCAGTCCAACTGAGTCATCATTGTCCAAGGCATCTGAACTACTGAAATGTTGTGGATCCTACAGAGAGTGTGAAATCACTTGACCCTTGGCATTAACCTTTACTGAATGAATAGACACTGCTTTCCACATCGTGGAACAAAAGCAGAATAGTATTGATTAAACACCACATTCACTTGATATTAAATACTGGCTGAACTCACTTTTTGCTTTCCAGCTCCAGTGGGAAAAACCCAGAGAGTTGCTGAGTCTCAGGAGAACGCATGTTTGTAATTCAGAGCAATGTTTTTTCCTGCAAAGTTTTCTTTTTTTCCCCTCCTTGGATCAATAACTGGCAGCCATGATCAGCCATGAGTATGTATTGTCAATTCTGACCTGTGTACTTTATCACTTGGGGTGAGAGGTCACAGTGCTGTGACTAATAATGCAGTTGTCCCAGGCATGAATAGTTTCCTGCCTGTAATGCAAGTACATATATATATATATATATATATATATATATATATATATATATATGTATATATATATGTGTGTGTGTATATATATATATATATGTTAACACTTTGCTTTATTATAAATCTTGTTTACCAAACCTCTGAGCTATTTGCTTTGAATGTCTGATTAATCTGCTGTATGGCATCCTATTTACAAAAGCTCTTAGAGATTTACTAAATGGTTTTTGCTCTTGGCAGGAATGTGAGTTCCCAGGAACTTGGAAGTATCAAAGTGGGAATCTTGGGAATTAACTCGCTACCCAAGTTGTGGAAGAATGCTATTGCTTCATTTGATAAGCAAGGAAATGGAAAAAATAAAACCATGAGAAGGATAAACAGAAGAATTCTTTCAGCAAATTCTCCTGTGTTTCATTAGGACAGATTCTGCTCTCATGTGCATAGCTGTAAGTCCAGAGTAGCTCAGAAGCATGCTTCTGTAATGCACAAGTCCTTCCCTAGCCCTGTGGATTCAATGCATAAAAGTTGACAATGAAGAAAACGCGAAATACAGTACAATGAATAGACGCAGCTGCGGCCACATCACTCTCTGTCTACAAGCAGATGACCATTCCTGCTTGAACCTGTGTTCCAAAAAGTTGCCTGAATTTAATTCCTTTTTAAAACCAAGCAATTTCTGACTTAAGCTCCATAATTGCATATTTGTAAAGCAGGATTTACCAAGTGGTTTTGGGAAAGCTCACCACAAAGAAAGGTTTACAGAGCAAGTTTACAATTCTGACTTTTTCCATTTAAAAAGATTTTGTAATATTGAAAGCCAGTGGAATCACATCACTTCTCACAATTGTTTTCATCTTGATGTGTTTGTGTTCTTCCTTGTTCTACCTGCAGATTCCTAACTATGTAAGTTGTGACTGTAACCCATATAGTTTTCTGGCTAGATAACAGTATTCTGTTGGTGGAATATACTTTAGGTAAGCAAGACTCCATGCATATGAATAAGATTTTTTTAAAATTATATTGAAAGACTGAAGAAAATAGTCCATGTAAATAACTAAGTTTTCATCTACAAAATCATCCAAAAATTAAAAAAATAAAAGATCAAAAAGTAAAAAAAAAGTCTGATTTAACCAACACAAACATATCAATTTATTTCTCAGAAAATAGAGATATTGAAATGTAGCAACAATAATACTAGTAGTAATAATAATAATAACAACAAAACCAATAAAACTTGTGTTGGAAGCTTATAAGAAGTTTCAGGAGCAGAAAGGGTAGAAAATTTCTGGAGAAGAGTACCCATCAATTCTAACCCAGCAGTGTGCTACTTAGGACTTCATAGAGGTTTTGTGTAATGCAGATTCATTGTGCAACTGTGCAACCATGCAACTGTGCAACTGTTTTTTCCCACCAGCAGGAAGGACACCAGCCCATCTGTGGAACTGCAGCACAAACTTTTCATTTTGTTTTGGGTCTCTTTATTCTTTGTCTTGTAGGGTTTTTTTCTTGTTGACCCAAATCACATTTGAAAAACAAAAAAAAGATTGAGTCTAACTTATTCCTTTTTCTAAGATCATTTTACCTTCATGCAAGTGGTGGAAAAAAAAAAAAAGTAGTAGATACACCCAAAGCTATTTAGTGGCCTTCAGCTAATTTAACCTAAGCTCTCTACCTTGACGTGGTGTCTCTCCAGATTATACAACGATCTTCTTTATGTACCCAAAGGGAGTTCACAGTGTGGACATTGTTTTCATACCTTTCTTGACCTGTCTGTTTATTAAGCTTGTATGGAAAGTTTATTCCTTGTCTGAGGTGATCTTCATCTATGCAGCAAATACTTTGTATGTAATTGTATGGATGTGCTGTCAGCCAAACTTTCTAAAATAGCTTTTTTTTTCTTTTTTCAGTTGCAGTATTAATCATATATAAAGAACTAATAAACAAAGGACTATGTTTATTTAATATATCTCTAGGCACACATAACAAGAGTACACTACCATAATCTAAATGGAGATGAGGCAGGGGATGTTCTTTTTCATGTAATGCAGGAGCTCATACCATGTGGTTGATAATGATGGAAAAGATAAAAGGATAAAGCCTCTTTAATCCTTGCTTCACTGTAAAGCTGTTAATGTTTGTACATACATGCATATTTCTACAGAGTAACAAGTATTAAAGGCAGATAAAGTAATTTGGACGTTTACGACATCAAGAGAAATACAGTTAAAAATTGTCTGCATGTCAATCAGAGCTCTTCTTTTTATATCAAAATTAATATAAATCTCTAAATATAGCAGTAAAAGAATTTATTAATTCACCAGATGCAATAATAACCTTTTAAATGTACTCAGTATTTTTTCCTGGAAAAATAAAACCATCTTTCATTTTCAGACATTATTTTTGTCAACTGGATGATTGTTGTATTTCCTCAGCTGTTAAACTGCTAATCAGGAATGCTGTCTAGTCACACAGAAACAATATTAAGTTTTGAGGCTACTAGCCAACCTCACTGAATGGGTGCAAACAGAACTTTCATACAAAAACCTCCATATAGGCATTTACCTTTTCAAATGCTGTGTGCTGTAAAATAACCTGTTAATTATTAGTAGTCAGACACTACAGTTGTGATCCACGTGTCCTTAGGCAGGCACAGAAAGGACACACTTCTTCAAATGCCCACCTTATTAGGTCAGCTGTGCTGCAAATGTGACATATGCCTCACATATAAACAACTTCAGTAAGATGCATCTGCATAGGATTATTACTTTTTTATTATTAGGTAATTTAACAGTGCAAAATGTTTTACAGTGTGAGAGAACAGCTCTTATATCTAAAATCTTTAATTTATCAATACTGTCCTCCTCGGATCTTCATATTTGGTTAGTTTACTAGCTTAAACATCTGTCTCACTATTGCCTATGTAACAGGAAAAACCTGCATTTTACGACATTAATGAAAAGCCATTAATTCATGTTCATGATATTGTATCAAAATTGTTTAGGCAAGTTGTATCATGACCAGGGATATACAGTGGTCTGGGGGGGTACAACAGTCTTTCGTTATCTCACATAAAAGTGTTTGTCATGTAGGTAAATGTCTTCACATACGGCCGAATATGATTAATGCAGATCCTTTCTGGGGGTAAATACCACTACATTTCATGCCAAAGCAACTAGCTATAAGGCCAATTCTTTCTTGAACTGATAGTAAATAAGAAGCAGGGCAGATCCCTATAGAAAAATCCTGGTCCCACAGATGCCAAGCAGAACTTTTTGTCATAGCTGTCAATCAAGACAGATTTCACTTATTTTGTCAAGAAGAATATCTCTCTTGAACAATGGATTCATAGCATATTCATAGCCAGGTCTAAAGTAGGTTTGAAAAGCATTTAAGTAACTTTCCAGACTTCACCATCAGACCCATCCTTTGTATTACTCTTCCCACTCCAAAACCTAGTAGAATTGGGTAAATGGTTTTTTGATACTCTGTTTTATTTTTCCCAGGGATTAGTCTTTGAAAACTCACCTGTCTTGAACTTTTATATATTAACTATTTTGATTTATTTTTGAAGGGGAGAGGATTGTGACAAAAAGCTGAATAATTCTACATTTAAAAATACATTTTAGAAAAACAGACTTCTAAATGCATTTAATACAAAGAAACAAATTCTGATCTACCATTTATTAACACAAAGAAAATACTGCTCTAATTTTGATACAAAATATTGCTCAGGAGTACACAGAATGACAAAATCAGGCTCTTTGGACAATAGACAAAATGCATCCTATTATTTATTAGAAACAAGGTATAGTTCTGTAATCTTTTTGTGAATAAAACCTGTCTTTTTTTGAAAGTACGAAGAACCAAAACCCTTCATGCACTCTTTCCTCCTTCAGTCTCTCTTTCTCTACCCAGGGGCAAGGAGTTTTTAATAATTTAGTGGCGTATCTCCATTTTTGTGGGAAAAAAGGTATACTGGCTACTACAATGACTACTACTACTACTACTACTACTACAAGTACTACTACTATTACTACTACTACTACTATGGCATTTTTGTGGAAGCAACATGTTTTAAACAATTCTTTATATCAGAACAGAAATAAATACAATAAATCTGCAATATAGGATTGAAAATCTATACCATGATCAAGGACCACTGTGATACACAGTGTCACTGGAGAAACATAAAGAGTGCAATGAATTTTGTTTTAGAAGGTTACCTCACAAGTCATTTTAGCATTTAATTTAATTAATAAAGGCCTATGAAGACTTTAGAGTTTCTAAAGTTTTTTAGACTTTAGTGTTCATGGTAGTCATTATACAACCAAGCAAGTCATGCAGAACTTAAGAAAATAGGTTATGAGCTGCCCTTAAGAAAAAGGGGAAACACTGAATTGAAATAAAGTAAAGGAATATAACTTTTGTACTTATACTTATTTTTGATGGATCAGCTTTTCCATTTTTCATCAGTAGTTAATCTGGTAGTCTTGTTAAGTTTGTTTTGGCCTATTTGGCCTATTTTCTGTTTCTGGACAGCAGTTCTGACAGAAAGGTTTGTCCTTAATTGCCTCATATTCATGACTGTAAATTAACTTCTGTTGTTTGATACACACTTAGGTTATATGGCATTGACTTTGGGATAAAAATCAATATTCTTTGATCTCTAAATCCTTTCTTTTATTGAAAGTGGGAAGTTGCTATGTACAGCCTGGAAGAAAAAGGGTTGGAAACAGTGGGAAATTGATCATAGATCATCTTTACCAATGAAACAGAAGTGAATAAAAAGAAAGCAAGGTATATTCCAGTAATGTATTATGTTTGGGGAAATGGTTCCAATGGAAAAAAAGATTTTAAAAGACTTGTAAAACGGATTCTGATAATTAAAAGTATTTTTATTATTTTCCCTTGGGATTTTTTATTAGACCTTCTCAATTGACTAAATTTCCTGTAGATCTCCTATAACAGAAAAATTACGCTCTTTTTTCAATTTACCTAAAGGATTGAATAAAATGACAGCTTTTGCAAATATATTTAATGTTGCCTACACTGCTTAAGAAATGGGAATTCCTAGAATAGTGGTCTACTAAAACATACAGGTAGGATGAAGCTGTCTTCTTTAAGTATGCTCTAAAGTTAACTAGTCTGATAGTTCAATAGTTTAGGAATTAATATCCTAACACCTGTTCACACACTGGACTGCTGGGGGCCATGTTAGAATATCTGGAGTTGTGCTTGACCTTCATGGGCAAAACTGGCTTTACAGACAATCTCACATCTTCATTTTCCTTCACTGCTTCAGTAAGGAAAGTGTGTTTATCATACCAAACAAGGTTATATGGGAAAAGAACATCATGCAGACATGATTTCCAAATGAAATATGAAGTAAATTTCCCACCGTTTAACTTCGTGTTTAACATATAGTTTACTCAGGTGGCAAGCCTATTCATTTTATCTTGGAATTATTCAAGGAATGGAGTAGTCAGGTACAGCTGATTGTAAAATGCAGTAATTTATAACTGGTACCTGAAACTCATGACGGATCCTAATTGGCCTGTTATGATTTAGTTTAGTGTGTACCAGTTATTGCACAGATAGTAAAATCAGCTGACTTACCAGAAAAAGAAGAGTAGTACTCTAAATGTAGGGCTTTTTTTAAGGCCAGGGGAAATGCTATGGCTCCCTACGTCTTTGGAAAAGGTAATGATAAGTTTGTCTGTCTTCATCTGAAGGTAAAATTTTTGTACCTCTGTGTGCAATGATAAGTTCAATACTATCCAAAAAATCATAATGTTGTTGATGTTGACAACAAAAAATGCCAAGTGCGTTCACTGGTGTGAGACTTAAACAGAAAACCTTGCTTTTCTTAAGGATTTTTTAGAAAATTACTCACTTTCTTGTCTCATTCTTAGATCTGTTACTGATAATTGAAGTAGAAACATTTTTCTGAATAAAATTTAAGTGGCTGCTGGCATTTTGATTGTGACCTTGCACAACTGGATTTTAGAACAAACAAGGAATTTAAAAGCACTGGCCATAATTGTGCAGGTAAAAGATGGGCATTGATAAGAGACATGGTTTTGTTTCAGGAGTGGCCTACCTAAAGAAAAGGATTGCAAAATTCTTGTGCCTGTGAGATAAGAATAGCTTAAAATCCAGAACTCATTCCCTCTCTTTGCAGACTCCCTTTTTGCATGGTGTCCTATGTAGTGATTTCAAACAGGTATTGCTTCTTCACAATTGTAAATCAATTCTGCAGTCTGAAAGCTTACATGCCCTTAAAGTATTAAGGTGAAAGGCACAAGTTTTGATTCTGTAGTGTGTTCCTCTTCTCTACAAAGTACAATTACTGGTACTCTATTAGAGCTTTTCCCAGTTTGATGGCTGGTAATTCAATGAAGATGCTGAGCTATGTTATCGGTGTACACATATTCACTCTAGCATTCCCTGCATTACCCTCTGGATGGAAGAAAAGTGGGAAAGGTTAAGTGTCACCCAGTGCACGTGAAAAGTGTGAATGCCTCAATGTTTTGCAAATTATTTGGAAACCCTTATAATATATGTCTATTTAATTAACTGGAAAAACTGTGTTTAAATTCTGAACTTGAAAAATTTTATAATATAGGTGTTGGTGGCTCTGTCCTAAGCCCTCTGACTTCAGCTAAGAAAGGAAGTTAGAACTGTGTGAGCTGCTAGAGACATGTAAGTATGTATGGGTACATACAGAATTGGTATCTATAGTTTTATTTGTGAATATCCATACGAAGACTGTTGGTATAGATTTTAAATCCTCATTTCTGGAAAATTCTTGTTCTGAAAAAATTAATTCCAAGGTAGTTCCTTTCTTCCTTTCTTCCTTTCTTCCTTTCTTCCTTCCTTCCTTCCTTTCTTCCTTCCTTTCTTCCTTCCTTCCTTCCTTCCTTCCTTCCTTCCTTCCTTCCTT
>VZTJ01003336.1:421147-502191 GCA_013397795.1 Orthonyx spaldingii
CCCTCCCTACCTCTCCCTCCCTCCCTCCCTCCCTGCCTCTCTTCCTCCCTCCCTGCCTGCCTGCCTGCCGCCTTCCTATCTTCCTATCTTCCTGCAACTATTTTTGAGACTATATTAGCCCATATTTGTGCACCTCTGTGTATCTGTGTACGGAGCAATACTGTGCAAATGCCTACACTTGGATTGCAAGAGTAGCAACTTTTGTTATAATTCATGAGATTTCTAAGCCTATCTATTTGTCACAGTTTTCAGGAAAAGCCTGTGTTTTGGGGTATGCAGTACTTATATTGTTCCTCTGCATGTTCCTGAATATTCTAAGCCACTTTTCTTAGTACAAATGTTTGAGAAAAAGATGAATAGAGTCAAATTAGTAGGTTGTATCATTCATATATGACTAATATACATAGAGAAAATTACTACTTTGTATTCACACTATCAGTTTTAAACAGAAGAAAATTTGGTTAAAACATCGTATCATTCACTGATATTGTAGCAGCAAAGACGGCAAAATACTTTTAAAAGGAGTGCTTGATTCTGGCATTTTAGCTACCCTTCTCCAAAACAAAGAATAACATAAAGAAAATACAGTACAAGAGAATGTTTTTAGTCTGTTTATGAATAGTGAAAATAAAATGTGCAACCTTGAAAATTTAGGATCATAATGGGCACACTGTTGACTTCTATTATTGTGTTAGTTTTGTTATAATCCCTTTATAAGCATTGTTAAAATAGGAAAACAATGTATACTAATTCATAAACTGTTGCTGATTTTGTTGCATCCTTTCTTCTCCATTTTTCTCTCCCATTTCACTCTGATCTGAAGGGTCTGTGGATTTATCTTCTGCCTGTCATTTGTCTTCACATGACTTTAAAATAATTAATTGCACCATTCACTGATGATTTATGATTTCGACTGACGTAATTAATGATACACATCAATTTTTCTTGTTAATTGAAGGAGTCACAACAAATTTTTTATAATATATGTTAAAGGAGGACAAAATAGCTTTGGAAAATTACCTTTAGAATTTTTATTCTGTATTAGAAGGAACCGGGCAGAGAATTAGCAATTTAGCACTGAAGACAGCTGAAGACAGCTTGAAGAATGGAAGTAGAGACATTTTACTGCCAGTGTGCAAAAGAATTTAGATACCATAAACATCAAAATAATGCCATCACAAAAAAATTAATTAATACTTTCTCTCATTTTAGAAGCAAAAAGTTCATTTAACTTATATAGTTCATTTTCATGTCCTTCTATTTCAACGCTTTTATCCCTTTCACTTTTTATTTAATCAATGAATAATAAAAAAAAACTTGTAAAATTATTTGAACCCAGACAAAAGAACAATATTGACCTTTTCTTTTTTCTTTTCTTTTTTTAGATGAAAAACCTTACATCTGACTGTTTGATTTGCAAACCAAAAAGGTATGAATAGACTTTGAATCAGCTTTAATTTTAGAATATTTATTAAAACATCAAAAATTTGAAGTCATCCAAATGAAAATTGTCTTTTTCAGAACATAGCTGTATTGCAGGGAGTGAGTCACTTCCACATTTGTTTTCTTGTCAGATTTTAAACTTTGAAAATGATATAATGTACTGAATTCTGTGAAAAGAAGCAAAAATTACTTCCTGCGTAACTTCTATTATTTTGCATGTTTAATCAATTAGTGCTTAAAGGAAACATGTATCTAAGATATAAAAAAAGGTAGTTTCAAAATAATGTTTGCTCTATTATAACAATTTATTCAGTTAGAATAATGTAATTAAGTTGAAACTCGAGCAAAGACATTGTTAGATAGGCACTATTTCTCTACACTCTACTTTTTTTTTTCAAGAGTAGTAGAATTATCCTTAAACAACACTTTATTATAATTTTTGTTGTTGTTTTTTTTTTTTTTTTAAAGCAACAGTAGATGCGTCAAGTGTTGTGAACTTGATTTGAGCATTTTATGGTACTGGAGTCAGCTGCCTATTAAAAGTGTGATCAGGTAGTTTAGAGTGTGACTAGCTGTGTCAACAGAAGGAAAGTGGAGGATTAGTATCTATGGCAACAACAAAGCATCCCTGTTTGCAGACAGACAAATTCTGCTACATCTGAAAAAGATTGACAGGTCTATTCCTTTGCAACTGACCCATAGAAATTAGCAAGTAAAAGTTATTATACTGGGTTGTATTGAAGGGTTCTCAATATCTTAAAGTGCTCTTGTAAGTTTTTCTGCGTCATTTGCATGAGAAACCTGGCAGGGATTGTTCTGAGGTTTATATCTGTGGTTTGATAGATTCTTTGTGGGGGAGTATTGCTGGTGAGAATAACTTAATTTTCAGTTCTCTGTATGACAGAATTGTTGGAGCATGGATTGAGGGAAAAACACACATCAAAGGACTAGGGCTGAATAATATGCCACATTTCAAAACCAAGAGACATTGCAGGAATATTATAGAGGCTCCTTCTCAAAAATGGAGGTTTAAAAAATATTTTCTTCTCCAATTAGCTAAAAATAATTACAATCTGGATTTCCTTAATAGTTAAGATTTCCTTTGGAATTATTTCATGCCTTTCCAGAGGTTCTGTAATATAACTGAATAACCTTTCACTTAGTGCACTGGATTTGGAAGGCAGGAAGTGTTGCAATTGAAATAGTCTATATCACAGTTAATATTATTTTTTCTCTTTTAAGGGGAGAAAAAACAGTTTTTAACTTATTTGCTTATTTAATTGCTCATAGGTTGTGTGTTTGATGCTAGATGCAGAAAAGAATATTAACATTTAGGAGAGTTATTGTAGAAATATCTTAGAATATTTTTTTAATCTTACATTTTAATCTACTTGTATTTTGGCCAAAATCCAACTGACTGAAAAAAGGTCAGAAAATATATATTTAGTTCTCTATGAATGAGCATTTTTTCTTAAAATCAGTGACTGTATGTAATATTTATATTTGGAAGCAAAGTTTTAAGCATATTTTTAAATTGTGGTAAAAAAATGATATGTGTGTTGTGTTTCCCAGAGATACATGGAAAACCACTAGAAAATATCCAGTGTGGTTTCTCAACATTGTAAAATTTTGTTTGTGTCAGGAAAGTAGTAGTTCAACAGCTTAACCTGACTTGATGCAGAAGGTATCAATTCTCCTAAGTGACATGGTTCTTGAATTAATTTATGTTCCTTTTTGATCAAAAAGTACCATTTGATCAGCTTTTTATTACCTGTGTTGCATCTGTGTTTCTTTTATATGTAGAAATAGAAATGGCAAATGTTTCTCTTTCTCAGAAAAGAGAGTTCTGGTTTCCGCTCTGTAGAAACAAAGTTTATAAGCATTCCTAAAGTGCTGATTGGCTATAATCAGAGCAACACCATGTGTACATGTGTTTCTGTGCATAACTGGGCCTGTGGCCTTTTAAATTCTGTACATTGTCATGAATGCTGTATGTGAAGCATATTAGAGTTAGACAGTCTGCTGCACTTGGAGAGTTATTGCTATTACGATTGTTCCTGTTCATCCATAGCCATGCAAAGAAAGCCAAGAACCCGCTTTTCTTCCTCCAATATTACAATAAAGTTTTTTCTTCCCCCATAATGCAGAAATGACGGGCTGGTAGGCACTGCTGGTATAGGTTGCTCTTGGAGGGCTCATTTCCCAAAGTAAGAATACTGAAGACAATTTTCCAGCAGCTGGGGATACACTGATTTACACATTAGCTTTTATTTGTGGATGCCTGTGTGTTTGTGGATGCACAGAGGCTGTAAAAGGACAGCAGCAGAGTTGTTTTCTTCAATCCCCTTACCATGTTCCCACCCTGGTTTTATTTTCCAAATATTTCTTGCACTGGCCGTGGTTAGCCATAACCCAGGAGGCCAGGTCTCCGGCGTGCTGAGCATGCTATAAAAATACAGCAAACGATGAACCCTGCACAAAGAGCTTCTAGTCTTTAACCAACCATTTTACAAATGCACGGCTTCCAGTGGAAACTGGCTAACTAGGAAAAATGTGTTTTTCTGCAAAAGACACAAACAAAACCTGAAGTTTTGACCTTCAAACTGAGTGAATATGCCGTCTCTCTACAGGGTATTTTTTAGCAAAGGTGACAAATTTGCAGTGGCGGAGACTGTGACTGTCTTGATTTGTAAAGCACCAGATAAGTCTGCCAGTAAATAAAAATAACAAAAAGAGGTGTTGTAATATTTCTTTTTTTCTTCCTCTATTAGGAACTTAAAGGAAAATTTGTTTTACGTGTTAATTTTTTTATGTAAGGGGTAAGTGAGATCAGTTTGTAAGATTTGTGAGATCTTTGTAAGATTTTTGTCCTGCTTTTTTCTCCCTTTCTTTTGCTCATGAATTGTTTTTAACCTGCATTTTGTTTACTTTTTCAGAAAAGTGAAAGGCAGGGCATAGCTAAGACATCATCCTTAGAACTATAACTCACTCTGTTTAAGTTCTGGGTTATATTTTACTTTTTTAAATTTGACAATCATCATATTTTTTCACTGCCTAAAACTGACATAGTACAAACATGCTGATCCCTATCACTGCTGCTCCTTCATTTCTGAACAGGTCTTTGCATATCCTATCAATGAGCTGATCAAACTGGTGACACTGGGATTTCGTGCCTTTTGACAGCTGAAACTGCTGTGCTTTTCTCAAGCTAATTATTGTTTTCAAGGGGCAGTCACTATCAGATTCTACAAGCTTCTTTTTCCACCCCCACATCAAGCTAGGAAACGCTTAAAAGGTTTGCTTCTCCCTCCCTCCCTCCACCTACTAAGATTACTTTGAGAATAAAAGAAATGGTAGTTAGCATGAAATGTTGAGGGTTTGCTTCATATTTAAATTATTTTACAGGAACTTAAAAAAAAACCAAAAAAACCACTACTTCTGAATCATTCTATAGAGATTTTATAATTTTAAACAAAATACTGTCTTGGATGGGCTTTTTTGGATCTCTGCTACTGTAATCTCCAGCCAACCTTTAATGGTACTATTTTAAAAAGAGTCTTGCCTCATGCTCCCTTAAAATCTTTGCAGGAAATATGTTTTGTCTTTCCTTAGTTCTTTAGTAAGTCATAACAGTTATGGATTTTGTACATATGTTCATCAAGGGTCAAATAAAGTAAGATTCTATGCAGATAAGTCTTTATCTGCATAGAATCTTACTTTTTGTTATTTGGTAGCTTTCCTGGAATTCTGTGGTGGCCTGATCTTCCTGTTAATTACCTGCTGAACAGAGAGACAGTTTTCTATACTTTTTCTCTTCAGTGTTTGGGATGGCAAGAAGTTTAGGGATGGGAATGTTGTGAATATTCAATCTGTATCATTAATACCACATTTCCCCTCCTAACAGCAATACTATAAGGTGGATTAATATATACTGGTATAATGAAAAATATTTTAAATCCAATTAAAATTGTAGTAAAAAAGATCTTGATTTTTGTGTTGCAGTTTATGGTTTTTTACACAGATGTTCTTAGTGACACATTTTACTGTGCAAAGATTGCAGCCTTGTGTTATATCCATGTGTAACCTAGATGGGGATTTCTGAAGCAATGCTCAAGCTGAGAAAATTCACCTAAAACAAGAGCTTTGTCCAGAGCTACTCAACAAATCAGAGTTTTGCTCCTCTGCAGCTATATGCTTCAGTTTTGGACACTCGATGAGTTACTGTTAAGCAATTGTTTTGTAGAATGGCAGAAATTGTGAATTAAATTATTATAAAGTGTTATGAACTACGGACTTTCATTTACCACATGATGACAGAAAGAAATTCTCACAGATTTGAGTGACTACAGACAGAAATGCCCTATATTTTAAACTATATTTATCTACAGATTTTAGAAAATAAACTGGGAGACTTATCACATTGACCAGTGGCTAGGGACATTAAAACAAATAAATTAATGAAATGAACAACTGCTCTTTATTGAAAGACATCCCTTTCCACACTGCTTTATAGAAAAAAATCAGAAAGGAGTCAGAGGGGAGGAAGAATACAGACCCTAGGAGCATAATCTGCTGTGATTTACAGACTGTATAGTCTGGAGTTTCGTTTAATAGACTTGGGGGAAGCATTGTGTGTTATTATCACTTTCATTCTGCAAAATCAGTATTTGTCCATTAAAGAAATAGCATGTATTCCACTTACAGGATTTAAGAAGGGTGCAACTCTGTTCTGTAAAATGTTAGTGGACATGCAAAATAGAAGGGGCTAGCAATAATGAATATAGTTATAGCTTTTCTTTCCTCAAAAAGCAGAAAAAAAGAGACATTTTTGAAAATGGCATGTAAGTTAAAGCTGCCACTGGCCAGCTTTAAATTATGTGATTCTCACTTAGACAAGATTTAGCTAGAGGAATTCCTTGGCTCTCATTAACATGGAATAATCCCTCTAGACTTCACACACAGCAGACATACACAGACACATAAGCATTTCTGCTGTCAGTTGCACATTTCCAACTGCAAAACAATACACAGTCTGCAACGGTTCTTTAAGCTAAAGATTTTAAGTTCTCAATATCTTTTCAGGCAGTTCTTTCTTTTGTTTTGGGAACAGTGTTGCTAAAATTTGTTTGGAATAATGAAGAGTGATTATCTTCAGTGCAGCAGCTTGAGTGTTGTCTGTTTTTCCCATTTACTAGGCATAGTGTGCCAACTTCAAAACCTACACTTAGCTTTTGGTTCTGCTGTAACCTTATGGTCTGTCATAAAGGTGAGGAAGTTGCAAGATTGTGAGAAGGTGGACAAACTCTAGTAATGCATGTTGAACTTCTAAAGGGCCATATAGGAATCAGGGTCCTAGTCTCCCCTATAAAAGCTAAAACTCCACCTGAAAAGTCATAGCCAGTTACAGCATCTTCCTGTTCACAACTCCTGACCTTGAGAGTGCAGTGAAAACTAAATAGCTTGAATTACAGCTACCAAATTCAGGCTAGTGAACACCATTTTCATGTGAACTGCTGCAGTTATAATGTGCAAAAGTCTCAAAGCATTGGTATGTTTTTGGCTGTCCCCAGGCATCTGAGATCTTCTGTGCAGGAGATCTATTTGTAGAAAGTATATGATTCAGAGCTAGAAGAATTTGAACTTGAATCTTGCTCAAGGCAACACAAGATTTTTTTCCCCCCCCTAACAAATTAATTGTTCATTTTCTCTCCTTATGTTACTGATTTATTTCCTAGCTTGCTAAGTGAACCCTTTCATCCTCTCCCAATTTCTTTTCAGGCATACGACCCTTTACACAGGAAGGTATGAGAAAGCTGAGGCCGTTGTGTGAAAAAAAACCAAAAATCTATTCAACTTTTAACAAAGATGGTAGGAGAGGATGGAACCACGTTGTCAGACATCGGCTGATAGGCAGAATTAGCCAAATTCTGACTCCTCCGAACACTCCATTGATGTCAGCCAAAGCAAATGTGTATTCCCAGCTGGAGACATTGCACACAGACTAATTGTCATAGTGTAGATTTTACCAGGGACAGCACAATAAGGACAGAATAATTTAAACTCGGATTCATTTGCATTAGCTTCCCTGACCCCTAAATTCTGGGGAATTTTTGGCCTTAGCTTCTTCTCATTTTGGGACCAACTGCTTCCAGCTGGATAAATACTGGTGGATAAAATCTCTGTTGTCTCAGGTGAGCTCCTGCTACTGTACATGTGATTTATGGAGCGGATGAAGTAGAATGGAAAAGCTTGGAACAGGATTAGATGGTAGAGAAGATCCCACCACTTGTTGGTTTTGTGAAACTCTGCAAGAGACCTGTCTTTCTTTCCTTCCATCTTTGTGGTTCACCAACAAGAACCACACATTGCATGAACCATTACATTAAAGCATTTTCTATAGAAAGTGGGTCAGGCAAGATTCACTAAAAGTGTTCTTACTGAACATAAGGTGCAAATCAAATTTTAAGCATGTAGTGATTGTGATCCTAATCTCTCCTTGCAGCATGGACACTGGGAAGTCAAATCAGTGATGGTGACCATGAAAACCAGAACTGAGCCTGGCATGTGCCAAACACCCATATCACCCATGGAGTCCAAGCTTCCCAGCAGTCAAGTAGCTATGAATTAGAAAGCTGAAGTTTACTTTGTGTGTGAGTGCTGAGTTCTCTCATATGTACTGTGGTCCCAGTGTGTGACCCACATGCCAATACATTAAGGCACTCTGCTCTGTAGTATCTTTTTTTTTTCCTGCTGCAGTCTTATTTCTACATGAAAAGTAATTTGCTGTCTTGTACCTCAAAGCCCTTTTGATGAGTTTGTGAAGAGCCATTTCTGAACGATTTTTCTGTTTGGTTTATGATTCTTTACTTTTTTTCATGAAGATTTTATTGCTTGGACTCTTGTTTTCTTGCCAGACAGAGGAAACAAAATTAAATGATGATTATAACCAAGAAGCTTAGGTTATGTAAGTTTGCCATGCTATTTTTTTAATGAAAGAAAAAAAAAGATTAATTAGTTATCGTATGGTCTCTCACAATAGTTTATGCTGATCACTGATCCTTGCAATAATGTGTTATCATCCAGTTTTATCCACTGCAACTGTATTTTCATTTACTCTTAGCAAATTGCTACTACCACTGTTAGGGGTGTTTTTCAGTCAGTTTTAAAATTAGCCTTAAAAATTGCAGTACTACAGACTAGGAAGTTCAGCCAAGAAAGAGAACATAAAGTGATATTTTTAAGAAATATGCAACATTTGGAGTATTTCTCTGTAATTGTATACAGCTACTGAAAACCTGCTTTGGAAGAACGTCTTCAGCACAATTTCATCTAAACTCTTTTCTTGAATTCATGCTGGGCTATTTAATTTTTTTAAAAAATACTTATTTTCATAAGCAACAGCATTTTTCCAGTATAACAGTTTGTTAGGCGAATGGCAGACATATATCTGATTTACAGCCTTGTGCCTCATGCAAGACTGGAAGGACAGTATGTCACTGAAACAGAAAACTCATAATGTATTGGTGCACTCCTCTCTGCATCACTCCCTCTGCATCTTTTGACTGTAAAAAAAATTATTCCCTTTAGTGTTCATACTTCATGACAATTCAAAGGTCAGGCTCAGCTGACAAGCTCAGACAGCTTGGTCACCTGTTGCCTGTTAATATGATATTTTGTGTCTTGAAATGGTGTCTCCCCACCAGCATCCTCTTTTCAGGAGTAATGGAAGTGATGTACTTAGCTAAGTACAAAAATATCCAAGCTCCAAAATGTGTCAGTCATGTAGTCTTAAAAATGTTGGAATTGATTTAGAAATGTAAGTGGGAATGCTCATGAAGAAGATGAAGCAAGGCAGTTTCTGAATGCAATTGTTTTTTGCAGAGAAAATTTTCAAACTGGAATTTTGTTATTTAAAATACCTTTTTTTTTTAATCTTTTGCATTTTCTGTAACTGTGATGTAATGACAAGTAAGGACACACAGCCAATAAATGAAAATGGTGAATTTGAGGAGCACATATAAAACATATGTATTTCGTATTGTTGATTTGCCTGAAAAAATGTGATTTGACAGAGAACTTATACACTTTATAGTATAGAGATGTTAAAATTTCTGATTTAAGCAGGCAAGATTTTGATAAATAACTAACACTTTTCTGATTTCTGTGAAAAAAAAATTATCTACAGTTGTCTGTGAAATCTATAGCTTCTGGTTTTGTCATATTTCATGAAATCAGCCTCTTAAAATTTGTGACGCGAAGCACAGATCCAAATATATTTAGTGCAAGAGTTAGCAGAAGCTAGTGTGCTATGTCAGAAAACTGAATCTCTTGATATTTGTGTGTGAAGTGATTATGGTGAGAGGGAATATGTTCAGACCCAGATGCAGAAAGTGGAAACATCAAATTAAAAGAGAGCATTATTTCTCCAAAGAATTACTATGAAAATATTTGAGAAAGGCCACTTCACAGCCAAAACATATGCTTAGCCTCAATAAATAGTAGTTTTCAAGCTTATTAAGATCCTGTTTTAAGTAGACACTTCTGACTACAGCAGTAATTTTTTCCTGGTGTTCATCTCAAGGACTGTGGACTAGCTTTGTACAAACAGCTCCCAAATAAATACCAACATCCTTTTTGTATCCCTGAAATCTTGCTGTTGTTTTTTTTTGTGATATTTTTACGGAAGGTCATAGAACTTTAATATAGTGTGTATGTATATATATATATATGTATATATATATAAAAATACTAAACAAACAAAAAAAAATGGCCAGATCAAAGTACCAAAAAATTTAAAAAATAAAAATTTTATACCTTTGTGAGAAAATAAATGGTTTTTCAAATTAGGAAGAAACTTTTTTTTTTTTTAAGGACGTAATTTCCTTACTATTGTAATACATGAATTAAGCCCTCAGTTTGGTAATTACTAGGAAATAACCATAATCCAAAAGAAGGAGTAAACAATACCAAATAATACAAGGAATGAACACACAGCTTGCACACAAAACAGCATCAAGATGCAGCTACAAAAAAAGTATCGATGTAGTGAAATCAATGCTGCAGACAATATCTTTTAAATCTGTCATGCTGCCTTTTGCCCTTTATATTAAGTCAAAGAGAAGGGGCTATAATGAATGAGTGTGTCTTTATTCTCCTCGGCACCAATTCTGTACAAAATCTGGCAATATGACATTCAACGTGATTAATTCTGGGTTATAGCTCTAGTTTATTTTTTCCCATGTACACACATAAAGAGTTTCTATTATTTAAAAAACCCCAAACCCAATATAAATTGAGACTAATTCCAAAAATTATGCTACAAGATGACAGACTCAAAAATACAAGATTATCCATATATTTTTAATAGTACAACTCAATTTTTCATATTTATCTTTTTTCTCCTTTTTACAATATAGTTTAATAATATGAAAGTGCTTAGCATTGTGAACGCAAGGCTGGTCAGTTTATAACTAGTGTCTTAATAGGATTCCTGCATTAAAAATCTGTAACTGAAAGAAATCTCTAGGTATTGGAGCATAACGTGAAGTGTACTCTGCAAAACTTTGATATTTCCTCTTACTTTGTATCAGAAGGGGGCACTAGTGATCCATTATAAATAGACAGTGTGACTGCTTTTGTTGTGCCATATTTAATAACAATAATAGCAATAATATAATATCCTCATTTAATATTTAGGGCATTTGTGTGCAAATTAAGATTCTAAATATATAATAATAATTCAAAAAGTTAAAACAATTAATAGATTATATGTAAATATTATCTGTTGTCTTTCACTGTCCTTTTGTATTATTATTGGTACATAATTCCAGTTCACTTATTGTTTGTAAGGATGAACTAATTGCTGATTATTTGATATCTAATTCTGATGATTACTAATCTTAAAGAAGCTAATTTGAATTGTAAAACATCTTGGTAATGTCAATTAATATATTTGTGAAAATGTCAGAAAATTGGATCCTACTGTCTTATGACATATGTGTTTTGAGGTTTAAAGTATCTTATAGTTATTACAACAAAGAAAATGTGTTACATAAGGGTATAATAACATTTGTATTGTTTCATATCAGATTAATTGGATTTAAAAAGTAGTCTTTATCGTGATGTTTACTTACCTTTTCTCATTGGCTTATCTGATACTATATGTTTTATCAGATTTCTTAATATTGCTTTGGCCTGTAAACTCAAGATGAGGTGGCTTTGACATTTCACGGAATCAACTTTGGTACATGAGCTCTGTGAGTAAGAAAAGCAATGAACAATAACATAGTTTCTATTCGTTGTCCTGATTTTCTTGCTGTTAACAGGATAAAAACTGGAAAAGTACATAAAACTGCCAGAAAAATGTTGGTTGGTAACAGCAGGAAAAACAATTTTTGATTTAGAGGTTGCTGAGTGATACTGTATTGTAACAAAATATGTACTTATTAGACATGTAGATGGAAGCATTTGTTAAACAGTACCTACCCACAGATAATTTGATACTATTTTGAATTTTCCACTGGTATTTTCATCTATAGAAATGCAGGTCAATGAGAGGCTGAGTTTAGCACTCAATAAACTGAGTCAAGCTCCACAAATAAAATAGTGGTTTACGACATTAAAATAGGTGTGATATGAACTTTTCCAAATCTAAGACTTTATTTAGGACCAAACTAGCTTTCATTAAAATTATTTGCAAATTATCAGCCTATTGTTCTTTTCAAAATGCAATTAAATCCTAAAGTGTCAGTGAAAAGAAAGGTTCCTTGTGCTTTAAAGGCAGCTTCAAGGTATATATTAATGAATACAGATAAGTCCTTTATGGGTGCACATAACCGGGCATTTGTGAAACAAAAGTGCACTTTTTCATACAGGAAACTCTAGTCGTTCCAGATCAGCTATTAAATCCAAGTAAGCACATACCTGACCTCATACCCTTGAATCTTAGGTTCTTTCATTTCAATTTTCCTAACACCAGTGGTCTTTTCCAGATAATTATCAGTGAAAGTTACTGCCAGAATAACTGGAAACTCATTGTTTTATAATAAGATAACCTCTGTGAAGCCTTGTCTATCTTGCCATTCTTTAGTGAAGCCTTTTTTTTTTTTTTTTAATGACAAAAACCTGGGTATCAAACAAGGAGTTTTCGAAAAAAAGGAAACAAGTCAAGTTACCAGAGTAGTTTTTCTGCCTGCATAGGTATAGACAGGAAGTATCTATTTTGCACTATCTTCAGTCACTGAATTGATTTGTATTTTATCCTCCTTAGTTATAATATATTGATAGTAGTAGTACTGTAGGAACATGGAACTTGGCATAGGCTTTTGAAAGTTTTCTGGAAGCTGAATAAGTAGATATGTAGAATAACACCTCATGAATTATCTAGTTATCCCTGGTACTGTCTGTACTGAGTCCCAGACTTTTTGCTTTTACTACCATCAATACCTGAATTTGAAGCTTTACCTTATAATCCGGAACCAGACTGAGAGCCTGAAAACTGTTTCATTTCAGTAGTCACTAATTTTAAGGCTTATTTGGTATTACTTCATATGTGACCATTCATAACTGTTTTTTGTGTTTAGTCATTTCAGCTGAGATATTCATTACTTGCTACGGCGGTAAATGTTAGGACCATATTGAAATTGACTTCTTAATGAGTGCAACTTGACCTTCAAATACAGAAAACCACATTTTTGGTACTTATTCAAACTCTATCACTTGTGTAGTCAAACAACCATTTTTCATGAGAGGTTGTTCAGTTTTTATATTCCTTATTATGCCTAATTTTATTCCATTTAATTATCCCTGAACAAACTCATTTATATCTATTAATGCATAAAGTCAAAAGTACTTTATGGTGTATAAAGGTGCATAAAACAATAAAAAACGTATTACTTAGTATTCTATATATTTCCTGCTGAAATGAAAAAGGCAGGCTTAAAATTATATTTTTTGCATAAAAGAAACAGAGTTTATTCAGGGTTGCAGAGGCATGCCTGAGTCTTTCTTCATCTTCCTCCTCCCTTCAGTTCAACTATTTCTCCAGTTCCATATTGATTTAAAAATCACCATTTTCATGCCCCCTCTCCTCAAATTCTTTCCTCATAATTTCTTCATAAAGGAGATTTAAAAAGGAATTTTCTTTCCCATCTAGGAAAAAACCTGGAAATCACACTTATATGTGCATGTATCGATATATGTCTCTGGCATTCTAATTTCTTATGTTCATAAAAAGTTTTGGTATACTAAAGAGGGGGTATTATTCAGGTGTTCAAAATCACATTGGACTTAAAATTTAAAACCTTATTTTACATTACTAGGGATACATGCAAGCAGTTACAATATATGAAATTTCATACATATACTTAATATATTAGTAAATTCCAAATCTAATCTAGTGACAAGCATAATTTTATTCTATTTATTGTTATTATGGCATCTGCATTTACTGCAAGACCCAGAAACAGATAACCCTGAGCCACACTTCAGCCTTGACTCCAGAATTTAGGATGAGAATGTCGCATGGCACACAGTATTTTGATGAAAGTGAAAACTAGATAGTAATCATATTTACAGCGGTGTAAATTTAAAAATACAGCACAGAAATTTCTGGAGTTATCCCACACTGAAACATGTGTGATATACCAATATCAATACTTAGTCAGTTATGTCAGCTCCTAAACTGATAATAGAAAAAAGAAGTCAATGAAAACAAACAATGAAGAAAGGCTTTTGAAACTCTCTCATAACATCCTCATTAGTAAACTCAAGAAGTGTAGGGTGGATGAATGGACACTAGGATGGATTGAGAACTGGCTGAATAACAGAGTCCAGAAAGTTGTGACCAGTGGTACAGAGCCTAGTTGGAGGCTTTGTCACTAGGGGTGTGTCCCAGGGTTCTGTACTGGGTTCAGTGATGTTTAACTTGTTCATCAACGACTTGGATGAAGGGGCAGATGCCTCCTCAGCAAGTTTACTGATGATACAAAGCTGGGTGGAGTGGCTGGTGCCTCAGAGAGTTGCACAGCCCTTCAGAGGGACCTTCATAGGCTGGGCAGATGGGCAGAGAAATGTCTGAAATTCAAAAAGGGCAAATACAGGGTCCTGTATCTCAGGAGGGATAACCCCAGTCACCAGCACAGGCTGGAGGCTGACCTGCTGGGAAGCAGCTCTGAGGAGAAGAATCTGGGGATCGTTTTGAGCAACTAGCTGCCTGTGAGCCAGCAGTGTGCCCTTGTGGCCAAGAAGGCCAAAGGAATCCTGGGATGTATCAGGAAGCGCATTGTCAGCAGGTCGAGGGAGGTGACCCTGCCCTTCTATTCAGCCCTGGTGAGGCCCCATTTGGAGTACTGTGAGCAGTTCTGGGCTCCTCAGTACAAGAGAGACATGGAGATCCTGGAGCAGGTCCAGTGGAGGGCTATGAGGATGACTGGGGGAGAGAAGCATCTCTCTTATATGGAAAGGCTGAGGTAGATGGATCTGTTCAGCTTTGAGATGAGTGAGAGGGGACCTTACTAATGTGTATCAAAATCTAAAGGGGTAGTGCCAAGAAGATGGAGCCAGGCCCTTCTTAGTGGTGCCAACCACTAGGACAGGAGGTAATGGGCAGAAGCTGGTGCACAGGAAGTTCCACCTGAATATGAAGAAGAGTTTTATTTTTATGCAGGTGATCATGGACTGGAACATATTCCCAGAGACAGTGTCAAATCTCTCTCACTGGAGGCATTCCAAAACCATCTGGTCACAATTCTGTGCCATGTGCTCTAGAATGATCCTGCTTGAGCAGGGAGGTTGGACAAGATGACCCACTGTGGTCCTTCCAACCTGAGCCATTCCATGATTCTGTGATACCTTACATGCGCAGGCAGAATTAACTGACTGTAGCTTGCCAATCTCAAAGCTGCAATACACTTACACTTTAATGGACTGTCAAAAGACCTGATTCAGGGATGCACTAACAAGATGAGAAAAAGATTTGTAGTTTAATCTTCCCACTTCCTTTCTGAAGGTAAATAAGCAGGCAACTTAAAAAGATAGGTAAGTTTAACTTAATTCAAATAGAAAATTGGAGCAAGATAATTTCTGTGTGTAAGGTAAGTGCCAGAGGACATCAAGTGGTCAAGTATCCTTAAACTTTTAATAGGTTGAACCACAGCTACAGAGCTCTTCAAATTTTTCTGCTTATACGAATCATCCTGTATGGAGAAAATCCAAACGTTGATATTGAAATCATCTTCTCAGGGAAGGAAAAATACAGTTTGCCTTCCCATGTCATCCTTCAGCTTTTTTTAGGAGTCTCAGTTGTAAACACAAAAAGTACTATTATCTCCTTTTGTGCAGTGGCATTCATTAATCACAAAATGGTTTGCTATTTTCATGTATTATAGAATTTTATTGTCTTGCTTAGCAGAGTAAAATAAAAGTATGGAGTAGTTCATCTTTCTATCCAAGGTGACATAGACAGAACATAAGAAGTCCATTGTTGTTCCTTGATGATTTTTTCATGTCTATAGTTTTTGTGCTTACTCTAACCTTTTTCCTGTTGGAGAATTTGTCTAGTCATGAAACACTTCACTGCCATGAACAGCCTTGCACTTCTGAAAACTTGAAAATTTTCTTTTTTTCTGATTGCGATCACTTTCCTACTCCCAAAACTCAACGGCCTGAGGAAGCTTACATGTCTACTCAAAAGAAAAATGAAACCAGAAGACTAGATGAAATTTGACTCTGATGAGAATTTCCTGTTAAGAAGAAAAAAACCCAATCAACCAACCAACCAAAAAAAAAAGGAATATTTTTTAAACAGATTATATGTACAAAGAAAAATTATTTGCAATTTTTTCTCTAGTTTCAGAAAAGGGCATATTTAAATGCAGCAAAACATCAGAAAAAGTTTAATTGAATGTATTCTTTATGCAAATATTTTGTTGTTAAAGAGTTTGTTGTTTTTGTGAAGATTCTGTCCTTAATATGAACTTATTCTGTTTCTTTACTTGATAGCTGAAATGCTATTGTGAACACTTTTTTTTTTTTTTTTTTTTTTGAGAACAATACTGTTGATATTGGTTTTGGCTCTGTGGTATGTTGTTTTTATATCTTAATATCTCTTGTACTATTATTTCTATGCACAAGGCTTGGGGTCTTTTTTTTTTCTTTTGAACACCTGTGACTGGTGTCTAGCTGGGAGGCTGGATACAGAGTTGCTCAAGAGAAATGGACTGAAATTTTTGAGCCGGCTACATTTCAAGAACATTAGCACTGATCACTGTTTGCTGGAAACCTTCCCTAAATTTCATTAAACAAAACTTATTCCTAGTTGCTTTTGACAAAAACACTTTCTCTTTTTTTTACAAGATCCTAATGGACCTTCATGTCCACTTCAGAAATCCACTAAAATATAAGCAAAGTAAGTCAGACTGAAGTGTTATGAAATTGCTTTATTTTGTTAATTATGTTTTGTTACTACTCAGTTGCTTTTTCTCTATTTCTTAGCACCCAGAAACAGCTTCAGGGCTTAAGATCTCCAGGACAAGAGAAGATGTAAGGGTGATAAGGTGAAGAATCACTAAGAAGAGTCGGAAAGCACCAGAAAGAGGATTGCTAGTTTGATCAGCTTACCATGAAAAGGAAGAAGAGTATTTATAGGTTGTGGAAACACAAGGAAGGTGCTAGTAGAGGATAAAATAAGAGTTATGTGGTACTATTTCATTGTGAGTAAGTGGTCCTCAGAGCCAAAATCTTGACATCATTACATTGAATATGCATGGTGTGGCATGCATGATGTCTTAAAATAAATATGGTTCATAAGTTTTACAAAAGATACATAAAAATGACTTCAGTCACCAAATATATAAAGCATTAATAAAAGCTTAAAAGTAAAAATCCTTATTACTTTCCTAAATACAGAATTTTTTTTCAGGGGTTTCTTTTTGAACCTCCAACTTGACAGTTTTTAGAGATGGGAATAGGTCTCCTTAATGAGCAAAACATTATTCAGAAGAGCTGAGGTTGCTTATATTTTTGTTGATCTCTGACTATTACCTTGAGATGAAAACAGATGCATGTAAAAAATGGAAAGAACTGCAAGAAAAGAAGATACAGCTTTGGTTTTACATGTTGGGTTTTTTTCCCAACCGCCTTCTTATGGAAAGGCAAAGGAAGTATATAGTTTTTGTTATGCCTTCAAGAGATGTGGAACATTTTCACCAGCTGGAGGCTTTTATCTACCTTTTCAGTTTCAGGATTACTGTAAGTGTTGCAGAAGAAGAGCTCAAGTGGATTTTAATTATGAAGCAAAAAAAAAAAAAAAAGAAAAGAAGTGATATGGGAAAGGTGGAATGACAGATAATGTGACAGCAGAAACAGAATTCTGACTGTTCAAGTGAATTTCTGGACTTGGTCTGTGGAGTCCATGGGTTAGCTGCAGTATTCCTTCTGACTCACCACAGGTGGGTTTTCAAGACCTCAGTGTTAAAGGGAAAGAGATGCTATGGGAGTTCCCACATGGTAACTATTATTTCAGTTGTTTCAGGCTCCACTTTTTAGTTTCCTGTCTCTTTAGCTCTAGTAGCAGTTAACTAGTCCCACATTAGAACATTTTTAAGTTTTGGCAAACCTGTATTGGTTTTTCTTTTTCCTTGTACCTATTCCACTCATGACTTCTCAATGTTTGTGGGTAAGTGATTATTTTTAAGTTTTATAATTTTATTGGCTTTCTTAAAAAAAGTTAGTGTTTTGTTTTTTGTTTAGGGTTTGTTTATTATTTTTTAGTTCTGTAGAACAGGATGGATTAAACTACTATTGTATCTAGGAAAGCTTAAAAATGTGGTACACGTTGGTGCTCTCATTGGATCCCATATTGTGGAATTGTTCATGACATGTGGCTGGATTAAAAGTTTGCATTCACTCTGCTGCAAATGCAATAGATATGGTGCTTTTACAGACAAAACCTCTCAAAACAGAGTGGAGTCTAGGCTGTACATTCAGAGAAATTGCACTGATTCACATCCCACTTCTATTTACTTCTGTGCTCTGCTGTCTTTATCCCATGATATAATTGGTTGAAAACTTACCACATGAAGCAAAAGGAGGCCCTTGGAAATGATGAAAATACAAGCAAGCAGCTCTGGTTGGAGCAGTTCATTTAGCCTGTTTATTGTAGCTCAGGGTCAAACGGGAAAGGGTGTAACAAGGGCAAGATGATGACTAGATAACCCATGGGAAGGAAGAAAGTTTGACTTCCAGCACCTTATGCATAAAGTGTCAGTACAACAGCTCCTGAGGAAATGAGAGTAGGCCATGAAAGATGATAAAAGTACTGATGATTTAATTTCTGTTTCCTCAGTTGAGCAGGAAGAAACAAATTTCAGCTATTTGAACGATGATTTTCTTTGGGAAAATACTGCAAGGAGGCATTTCGATATTATTTACCCCTTGATTAGCTCTACAGTCTTAACCACTCTGTGGTTTCATATCTAATGACTGGTTTGTATTAATATGAAAAGAGTTGAACCCCTCCTCTTTCCAGAGTAACTTTGTAGAAGAAATGGTTCACATGCAGACATAGTGGAACACATCTGGGTGGAAAGGAAGCAAAATACATAGCACAGCATGAATACTTTATTCATCAAAGGAAACTGATTTCATTTGGAACTGGTGACCTGGGTATTGTCTGACGGCACGGTATTTTATTCCTAATATATTTCAATATTGTTACACCACTGTGTGCTATGTACTGCATATTATCTCCTTTTCTTTACAGTTGCTGTCTCTTAATAGTTGGTCTAACCACTCTTGGGAAGATATCTCTGTGGTAGTGCCTCAACACCAGCTGTGCACGGTGGCATTTCATTTCTAGTAAGCAATGCAGGGTAATAGATAATTTGAATTCACATATTCAGGGATTGTATTCTGCACAATCTACTTAGTATATAAGTAAAGAAGTAATTTTCAAACCACTAAGGGGTTGCTTGTTTTTTTTTTCCTTTAGCTGCATAAATAAATATTTATCACAAAAGTTTGATAACAGAATGTCTATAACACAAACTATCACAAACACCTATTTTTTCTGTACAACTAAAATCAAATTATCTTCATGTTAAATCTTTTAATGATGAATATGAAAATATTTGGTGGCAGAAAGAATAAAGGTGTTCTGGAGCATAAAGTGGTAAAATTATTATTAAGAGTGTTAGTAAGGCAAAGAATTCATGAGAACTTTGCTATGTCTATTAATCTACATACCTAGTGATGTCCAGGACAGCAGAGAAAAAGATAATGTTGGGACAGTTTTTTTTTCTTGAAAGGTTACAGATCAACAAAGTCCAGGAGCAGAAATCAAGGAGAGAAGAGTCATACAGGAACAGCAAGCAGAATGGAAGGGGACCCTGGTTTTCTGACACTTTTGGCTGATGCAGAAAGATTCTGAATGCAGTATTACCACAAAACCAATTAAAAATAAATGTTGAAATGTTAACTAGCCTTTGAAAGGAACCTGAGAGTTCCCTGATGCAAAACTAAAGCAGAAGATACTCTTCAAGAACTGCAAAAGACTGCCTTGGCTTTAACTCCAAAGCTTGTAGACAAAGAACAGACAGTTAAAAACTTGCAACAAAATTACATCAGAAAGGCTAGACCTGGTAGATGTAAAGACACTCGTGGTATTTTACCTGAGGATGGAGAGAATGTCTTCTTATACATGTTTCCTTATTAATTTTATTCGAAGACCTAGAGTAATCTGAGCTACCATTGCAGGTGTAATGTAGGTTTTCAAGGCAGGAGCTCTTTCTGCAGTCATTACCTAATTCACATCTTAGTCTGAACTCTCTGTCTGCTTTCCCCTTCCCAATAATGGCTGACAAATAGTCCATGGATGAGACTGGGCTTAAGTATGCATGTCTATGTATATAACTATAGACAAGCAATTTACCTACACCAAGAATCTTGGAAAAATCTGATTCAGGCACAGGTATAAAGGCTCCCATTCCTGATCTGTGTCATTATGTAGAACAATTCTGTGGTTTTTTACTGCACTTTAAGCTGAAATAAGACTGAACGTGTCTCAGAAAATAACACTTGACAAGTCAATGGTAACTTGACCGTCTCTGCTGTGCTGATTGGTGTTTCTCTGACACAGCAGGGATCCAATCCACACATTGTGGATACTGTCACTCATCCCATCCCAAATAAAGAACATCAAGTTTCTCTGCCTTCTTCTTTTTTTTTTTTTTTTTTAAATATGTAGACTCAGAGAGATAAATGGTATGAGACTGACACTATAAGGAAAAACAAAGTAACTTTGTCAGTGGCTGGAGAAATTACATTGTCAAGTGACAAAGGCATACATCAAAATAAAAAATGTAGTGTTTTGCTCATTACCTGGTGTGTAGCATGTATGCTTCTTTGTTAACTTCCCTCACACTACAATGTGCTGGGCAATTTCTCAGCACCCTGTTGAGCACAAACAATCCTGCTTAAACCAAAAAGCATGGTCAGGACCTGTTACCCTTCACCCTATCCTAGCTGCTTTATGATTTATATGAAACAAAGTAGGAGGAAAATAATTTCTATACGTGACTTGGGAAAATGAACATAACTCCAGTCTGTGTATGAATAACAAGATCAGGCTAAGTGTAATTCACAGAAAGAAAAGACAGTCATTAGTTTAAATTTTAACTTATTAATAATATGTGCAAGGTGATTAGAAACACAATTGTTTCTAAGTCCATCTTCTTGTCTTCATTACTAGATATCCCAGTCTTTCCTTGAAATTGGTAATGCTTAATCTCAACAGTTGGAGATTTTCTTACCTAAATTCTTCAACAGCCATTTTTTCCCCTTGTTCTTTAATTATGCCTACTGCTTGTTTTTGCTTTGTTTTTCTATGTGCAATACTGTGAGCACTCACTAATATCTGTTCTAATTGTCAGTCTTTGCTCTTTCCTTCTCCTTAAAAACAGTGACACATTGAGAACATGGGCAGATATTAAGCTGCAGCAGACATTGTTAGAAAAATCCTCAGAAGCATAGTCCTTGAAAACACAGGTATTACACTCATCCTGCATACCACCAAATGTGGATAGAGAGCAGCATGTACCCCTGAGCTGGGAAGAGGCCTCATTCATTTCTTTCACTGTTTTGAACTCACAGCTGGACTGAACTGGCTGGTAGCAAGCAAGAACCAGTCTATATAAACTGCACATAAACATTTCCAGAACCTCTCCTCCCTACTTTCTTTCTGTACTTAGAAGAAGCATTCAATGAGCTATTTCAAATTTCTCTTGGTGTTTTGAAAACAAACTTACGTTGAAGAGCATAGAGCTAGGAAATTTTTATTTAATTGTTGAATTTTGGGGTCTTTTGCAATGTTATGATGTAGGCCAACTTTCTGCAAATAATGGGATCCAGGGATTTTATCAGAGAGGGAAGTATCAATGTACTTATGGATTAAGGTGGTGCTGATAGGTTTCTTCACTCATTGTATGATGAAGTGTATGGATTTCAAAAATGAATCCTAGGAAAATTCCAAGCAAGTTTACTACGAATTGCTCTCAGCACTGGGCATAATTAAATACCTACTGTGCAGAGTTGGAAGTGTGGGGTTGAGAATTATTTCTAGTGTTAATAGTGATGTCTGTTGCTTAAATCAATCTGATTTATCTCCTTATGTGTTTGTGTATACCAATAAAATAATTTTAGCCTGATTTGTCCACTAAAGAAAATAATCTGAGAAAGGCAAAAACCCTAAACTTCCTGCAAGCAGTATTTTCTTATCAGTCTGAATTAATGACCATATAGATTTCCTATACAGAGAGAACTGCCATCTAACTGTGATTCTGAAGCAGTGTGGTTACACTAGAGGCAAGCTGGATCCCTTCTCCCTTAACGATTCTACCATGTTTTTTTCTCCTTTATGTCACACATTTTCTTTCTTTTTTTTTTTTCTTTAATAAACATGACATTTTGAAATCTGTAGAGAGCACATAAATTATCTGAGATAACAGATAATAAAAGAACTGCTCATTTTTGAGAAAAATTTCAAGAGAAAATTCTAGTGAGAAACAACTTTTACACACAGAAGTACATGTATTTTCTTCCCCTTTTTATGTTTTGTCTTTTGCTGTGCTTAGCTTATACTTTTATGTCATTCCCAGTTAGGCCCCACTGATATAACTGCTGCCCAGGCTGGAGGGCTACGCGGACTCCAGTTTCTTTCCCTGGTATTCTTATCAGCAGTATTGGAATAACTCAAACATTTAAATCAGATTTGGTCCTCACATACCTTGACACCTGGTCTGTTATATCTGCTTGAAAAGAAAAATATATTGTTTAATGCTGTATAACTTCTGTAATGGGAAATACATTTCCTGTTATCCATAAGCAGTGAAACAAATGTGCTGTTGTCTATAGGTGTTTGTAAATGAAGTTGAATATTATGTGCTTTATTACTTTTTTTCCAAATGTATAGTTGAGAACACCAAAACTAGCAAAAACTTGCACTTCTGTCATTTATAAGACTGGTCAGAAAACATTGTTGAGCAATGTCCTAGGAGCTACCTATAGCAGGCTCAAGGAATTTTGACTCATTAGAGCTATAAACCATTCACATAAAATTCACTGTCATCATGCTTTTGTGTTTTTCTGTATTCACTGTAAAATAAAACCAAATTATATTGCTTTTACAAGACATATAAAGACATTCTACTTTATAGACATTTTGGCCTACTTCTGCCTCATAATGTTTGCCTTTTCTATCTCATTGTCATTGCTCCAGTGACTAATCCTATAAAATCAGTATCTTCTTGTGCATAAAATATAAACAACATAAAGCTGTTCCAAGCTATTTCTTGTATATGAAGAAGTACACTTGTGGAGTTGGGAAAAGATTAGGGAGAAAGATTGTGTGGGGTGAATAGTAAAAGCTTCACCATAAATAACCTCATTTACTGTTATTCCTTGTTCCTGTCTTGTAATGAAAATGGAACTTTCCTTTAAAAGTTTAATTATGTGATTGTGAGAATTGACCTTTGGTTATTTTGACAATTAACAGCTATCCACTGGAATATTTATGCTGAAGAACTTGAATAATCATTTTAAGCTTTTTGAGTCGTGCTCCCTGGCTGGTATCTTGAAATGAGCCAAATATATGGTATTTCATGTTATGCTCTTCATCACTGCTATGTTTGCGTTACTAAAAATCTTTGCACAGATGGGCAGAGGCAGTACTGTCAGAAAATTTTCAGTTGCAAATTCTTTGCTAAATCCAATCTTTTTCTCCCTCCAATTGTTTAAAAATAAAACAAAACAAAATGCATAATATGCCTAGTTCGGGTTATCTTTTATGCTAACTTACTGCAATAATATACTGCCGAATTTTCTATTTCTTTTTATTTCTACAGAAGAGAGACTATTTCGAAGAATGGAGATTATTTGGTTTATTTCATGTTAATGTTTTTCTGTTTTCAACAATTATTTGTTTCATTCTTTCTTTCACCCCTCCACCTTATCATTTTTCTAATATGGTTTTATATTACCAGGAGCAGATGAACTGAATGATATCAAATAAGATAGCGGCCCTTCATCCTTTGTCTAAATGACAATCTGAATGTACCTTGAGTTTGTGAATACTTCAACTAACACTTTACTGTCCCTCAGGAGTAAAACTGGATGCTTCTTATACTGGCAAGTGAAAAAAAAGAGAAACTCACAGTCTGCTGAATTGGAAAAGAGTGGTACTTGATTATTTCTCAATAGTGTATGTGTATGGAGCAAGATTCCCTCCTTCCCTCCTTCCCTCACTTCCCTTTTATATTTATTAAGACTGTAATAGTACAAATCATATCATATATGCAAATGAAAATGCAGGATTTGTTCTATTATACAATCATTTGAACTCTATGAAAATCTTCAAAACCAATTTTTTTTTGTGATTTTGGAATAGTTGTGTAGCAAAAATTCTATAGTGTGAAATATGGTTTTTCTGGCCGTTATTTGCTACACACTGTGCCAATCCCCTGTTTAAACAGATTCATTTGTCCAATAAGGAGATGTAATAGATTATAGCTGTGATAACTTCTGATCATCTATGGCTTCAGAATAACTAGCTCATATGCATCCTATAATATGAAATATGTTTCAATAAATGTAAAAAAAGAAAAAAGTTCCTCACTCAGTTTTCCTGAATGAGAAATATGTCTATAGAAATGGGTTTTATCCCCTTTCTTTCAGGCTATTAAGTCTTAGTCTCTGCTTGATCCCTACCTGTTCCTGAAGTAAAACCCTGAACTGCTGTCCTTTCAATAGCTCTCTGCTACTAGTTCAATACACTCACCTTGCTATTATTGTGGATCAACTAGTAGATTTAACTAAGAATATTTTTTAGGAATAATACTATTTCAAATAAACACATCTTCAAGATTATCATTGCAATGAAAGTGTAGACTCATCCCTACTTTGTGACTTTCCTTGACAAAAAAAACAACAGGTGAATAAGGTATCAGTGAACATACCTGGAAATCAGCTGAAAGGTTCTTGGGATATTTCTGTCTCCGCGGTTGTTCAGAGTCAGGAGATGAAAACAAAATTTCATCAACCTTTGCATTTTTACTCTCTGGGATTAAAATCTCTCGACAGACTTTTCTGATAGCAATCTCCTCTAAATATTTTGAGATTTTTTGCTATTTTTGCTCATTGCTGCTTAGGCTACTAATTTTGTCTGTATCTTAGTCTGTAACTATATACATATTTATATATGCAAACACACACAAGCACACATATAGGCATATATTTATACACATATTTATACATCTATTTTGCAAACAAATTATGCATCATTAGATATATGTAGTTAAAAACAACATTAGTATATATAAATATGTGTTAGCTGTCATTAAATCTGATTTTGGTTTCTTACTTGCAAAAAGTGTATGCGTGTAATGGTTTGTATGCATGTAATTCTTTTTTGAAGACTTGCTGCTAATACATTGGTATTTGGTACTCACATATTTTAATATGCTGCATGCCTGAATGACAGATGATTATCTGACAAAGGAAATCTGGTGTTAAACAAAATGAGCTACTACTACATTTAAAAATTCCAACTCTAACAGAACAGCAGTCATATGTATTGTGTTTTAAAAATTTAATATCTGTCTATTGCTGGTATTGTCTTTGTCCGTGTTGACAACAAAAGGATAAATACAGTGTATACAGTAGGTCCCTCTGGTTATACCATGAACATGACACATGTCATCCTATGATAAATTGGCTCTGTGTCTATTCAATTTCAAATCCAAAGCTCTGGAGGCAGAGGTGTTAGGAAGCAGGCATAATTCTGGCGAGCAGAGGCCTCAGATGCACAAAATTAGTGTGCATGGAACAGATAACAAAAAGTGAGAGGGAGACTGAGAAGTTTGCACAGGTTTGTCAACTTCCTGCGGTTTAGGTAGTATTGGCAGATGTTGGGTGTAAGAAAAAAAATCTGTAAGCATGATAATGAATGTTACTAGAATTAGAAGTGACAACTGTATCAAGCACAAATGCTGTCTTGTTTCTTGATTTGCATACCAATTAAATTAAAAGACTCAAATATTGGGTTCCAGAATTTGTTTGACAAATAATCTGCTGGGCTCACTCTGTACATCTGGGTCAGACATGTTGGCTGTATGACAGATGCAGTGTCAAAAGAAGATTTTAACATAGAAAAAATGTATTCAGACTGTTACTAAATACTGTACTGAAAGCAGAGATTAGAAAAGGGTCTAGTTCAGAAATTGTTTTAAACATAGCAGTATCTACCTCTCTCTAGGCATTTTATTGTGCCTTACTGTCAGGTCTGGTATGTGAGACATCTTCCTCACTAGCTGCTAAAGAAAGGAGTAGGCAAAAATAGTGCTGTTCTGTACCATTATATTGTGCTGCTGTCTTATTCCCTGGGTAAATACATATGTTTTGTGGGACTACTCAAAGAGTAAGAGACTATTTGATGTGAGCAATGATGGCAGAATCAAGCAATACATACTTAAGCATTTCTGCAGAATTTTACATTTTTCATGCAGCTCTGAAATATTTACAAAGTAGTTCACATCTGGTGAAGGTTCAGGTCAGTTCTTGTTTTAGTTAAACAAGTTCACTTGACCCTGATTTTAAAGAAAACTTGAACCAAAGCAGGAAACTGTTCTCTTAAGCAAATGTTGCTCTGATACCACAACCTATGTGCCTTGCTTATACATATATCTTTTTACCAACTTCTGGGGTTTGCCACCCATATGGCATTTCATTTTGCACTCTTTCATGCTGAATTTCTCTGCAGTGAACTCTGGATTTCACTTTCTACTGAGCCAAAGTCATATCCTGTAATTTTTTTATGAAATCTACCTCTCACTAATCTTCCCATATTTCTAAATCTTTGAGAGTCCAAAGAAGCTACACACTGAGTAATGCTAAATGATGAGGCAAGGACCATCTATGTTAGTGTTTGGAGATGGATATGATTTATACATGTGTAGGCATGGACTGTAGCAAACACCCAATGAAACACCAGCTGTGAGTACACTAGTTCAGAAACACCCTCAAAACAGGAAAAATTCCTTCTAGTTCCTGTGTTTGCATGCAGGCCATTGGGTTGATGTAATGCAACACTGCTGATATCCTCAGGAACAGAATCAGGTATGTGTGGCACTACAAGGGTAATCATGCAATAATACAGTAGTAAAATGAAAATAAAAAAAAAATAGATACAACATGTTGCTTAGCATTAAGTAATAATAACTCTCTTTTTTCTCCTTTTTTTCCTTGTTTTTATTTTTTTTTTTTAATCAAGGAAATGAATTTACACAGGGTAAATGTAGTATTTAAATATTTAAAATTTAAATGAAGAAGTTCATCTTGAATGCACCTGTATGTACTAGATATGTCTGAGTCCATTTGGTATAAGAAAGTAGGCCATGAAATTATGTGTTTAAAGAAATCAAACTACTCACTCACAGAGTACGAAAGTTTTTTAAACTCTTCTGTATATGGTGAACGGCTTTTGAAAATCCAGGCGGACAGGACCCATGCCATTAACAATGCATAAAGGCGCAGTTTTCTAGATTCTGGAAAATGAAGAAGTGGAATTCCCACATGTAAAAAAGTAAGAATGGGAAAAAATTGTGTTTTATGTACTAAAATGATGACTCGTATAGCATATAAAATCTTTAAAAATAAAGTGTATAAAACCAGAGCACTCTAGGTTATGCTGATATGTGGAAGCAAAAAGACACATGGTTAGCTTTAAACCAGCAAGTGTTTCATACTGCAACCAAGGGATGCATTTTTCAGGGATGAAATTGAGCAAAGGAAACTTTAGTCTTATTACCAGGAAAATGTATCTAATAGTAAGATGTATTAGAATTGTGGAATAGTCTCTTGAGAGAAGTGATGGAAGCCCCACAGCTTGAGTCTTTGAAAAATAGTCTAGAGAACAAGTTTGTTACTGGGAAATAGCTTTGTGTTGTCTACAGAAGGGACCATGTCACCTAATGGAATGTTTCTGCATTCAACATCATCTATATTCTAATTTATTATTAGCATGTTTGTGTAGGGTTTCATAGAAATTTGAAAAAGAAGACAGGATGTCACCTGTCTTACTTTTCATGACACAACAAAACCAAATTTCTAGAATATTCTATTCTGTCTTAGTATCATTGTTAAGTATTTTGACATATTCAAGGCCAATGTTTCTTTATACCTTCACTGGTTTTCAATTTTATTTTATTTTGGCTCTTTTTTTATATTGTTGTTGATTTCAACATCATGAAGTCACTATGAGCTAAGAGAAACACTTTCTGGAGGAGGTATACTGTGATTAATAGAACATATTAATATATATTAAAATATATTAATAAAGATATTAATATATCTTAATAAAATATTAGTATTTTATTAAGATATGTCTAAGCTTTAAAAGAAAGTTCCTCAGACAGTAACTTCTGGTGGTTTTTCACCTTTTAGGAAAAGGCACATAATGTAATAGTTCATTTAAATGCCAAACATAGATGCATCTTTGTCTATCAGCAAAACCAATAAAAGGTAACTTTGAATGCTTTCATAGTCACAACACAAACGATACATTTCTCCAATAAAAACTCAAATTCCTACTGAATAAATAATAATAAAGTGCAATTTCTCTCTAGCTCTTCAAGTTATTCCTGTGAAATAACTTCCTAGCTGCCTGTCCATTTCCTTTATGTCTGCTGAGCATCCCAGAGGGCTTGCAAGGAGGAACAGATCTGAATTACCAGGGAAAGCAAAGGTTCCTCGTACATATTCCCTTCAAGAGCTTTCACCATCTTGCCTTCCTTTGGAAACTATTAGCTTTGTATCTTTCTGCTGTCGTGTTGCCCAAAACTGCACACAATGTTCAAGGTGAGGCCACACCAGAGGAGAGTAGAGAGGGAAAGGTGAGATTCAGTTTCTTACACATTTTAATATTGTCAAGAATAAAGCTAATGATAATCATGTTCCAATCATCAACAATGATCTGACAATAATTAGGCTGTAATATGAAATCTTAAGTACATGACCCTAGTACTTGCTCAGACATTTCTATGCCCAAATTGGGTCAGAATATGTTTCAAGAATATGAGAATGTATAAGCAGCAATGGTGGAGCACAGAGGAGCAGAGATTTGAGTGACACCAGGTTTATATTTACCTAGTTTCACTATCACTATGAAGATGAAATCACTTTTTCACTGAAACCTGTTCATCCAAAGTGAGTCAAGTATTTACTTTTCAGTCATAAATAACGCCCAGGTTTCAGCTGGCTGTTTGCAAAAATGAGTTTGAAAAATGTCCCTTTGGTAGAAAAGATTTTTACATTTGCTTTAAATTTAACTTGCTCATCATTATTCCAGTGTTAAAGGTTAGAGTTTGTCCAAGAAAATATCTTTTGTCAATAGCTTTGTTCTTATGCATGTTTCATAATTACTTATGAAACCTGCTCACTTTAAGGTCTTACAGGAATTTGTGCTGCTGAAAGAATGGTGGTGGCAGCCATCAGTTGTGCTTCATTTTATCTTCAGATTAGTTAGAGAAGGTCTTTTAGATATCCACACAACATGAATTCCCTGGAGTGTGAACAGATTTTAAATCTATATTCTAGCATAATTTTATTTTCTTTTCTGCATTTCTTTTTATTGTCTTGTTTTCCCTTACCTATCCAAAATGAATTGCACAAGGAATTTCAACACAGAGTTTGCAAATTCATTTGCTAGTTACACAACATAGATTTCTTGATCCTGATTTGAAAGTAAATCACAAAATTATTATACTGTGCACTAAATTATTCATGCACTAAAACCAGTCCACAATTATGAATAGATTTTATTTCATTTTTAAACTTAATCTGATTTGATTTTTGTGAATAATACCAAATCTAAAGCTATTTTATTCTCCAATACTGTTTATATTACATTCTGATAAACAAATGGATAAACTATTGCAATGCAAATGTGTCTAAATAGATTCTGTAAAGGTTGACTTTCCTGTCAGAACCTGGTCAGTCTCCCTCCAGTCAAACAGAAAGGGAATGGTGAATCTGTACAGGACAGGTAAAGATAAATGGAAAAAGAAATAGCACATTTAATCTCTGGAGTTGGAAACCTGATAATACTTATGACTATATTTAGCCAAATTAGTTTTTTAAATGCCTGCTAGATCAGCATATTTGTAAATTTTTGGAATAAAATGTACCTTTTAAATTACTTTTTAAACTATTTAGGGAAATGACAAAATATGAAGATGTCTGGTCTGTTTGAAAATAATTTGAGAAAAGTACTCTGGCAAAAGGCTTTTAGGCTACTTTCACTAAATTGCTAGAAACTGCACTAGTTTTGGTAAAAGAACGGCTCTCAAACTTGCGTTGCATTTCAGGATGTAGGTAGGAATTTATTGCAAAGGAAATTTGGAGGATTATGGAACTATGGTTTCATTTTATCCTGTCTCGGCTATCTAGACAATGTAAGAAAATTGTCATTTCTATATTTTATCAGATAACTCCTGCTGTGCTGAGTCAGAAGACTGTGCTATGCAACATATGTGTGGGATTCTGTCTTCAATCTGTTCACTTTCTGAGCTGGATTACACCACAATAATCCCAAAACTGCTTTACAATTTATAACAGAAAAATCAATGGCCAGTACAGCTAATGAAGTGACAAAACTGAGACTGAAGAAGAGGAAGATGTGACTTAGGTGCCAAAAGGGCTTTCAAGGAAATTCGATGTTCATGGAGAGCTGCTGGCAAAAGATCTTGTAAGATGCTCAGACACTGCAAAGTGTGAACAATACAGAGCCTGATTTGGCAATGTGCTTCACCAAGTCTGTTCTTTCACAGGCAGGAACTTCCCTGGCATGGCTGAATTAAATGCTGTTAGACTTGCACATCTTGTGGATATCTGTGCAATATACCATCAAGTTGTCAGTGTGGCTCCATTGAGGTTATGATGTAGAATATATTACATTCTGTAACAGGAAGAAACTTGTCCACTTCATATGTTTTCAGTATCTTGATTTGTTCTGCAGTTCCAAGAATTCCTTGCAGTGTGTTTTCATCTTTTAGCAATTAGGTATTCATTCTTTTAGTGAGATCTCATAGTTATCCTGATGAAACATCCCATACCATCACTGAAAAAAATTATTTTAGGCTCAGGTAAACCTGAGATCAAAAACACTTCAGGATTTATCCTTGTATACACCAATGCAATTCAACACTTTACTAATTATTAGTTATTGTCACAAGACACATGTATAGATGTATCTGTTTCCACCTTGAAAGGTCATTTTGCATTGCTAAAGCATCAGGAATTAACCTGAGTGTAAATAAGAACCATTCTTCAATCTCTAAAATATTAAGCCACTTATCTAGTTTACATTTTCTACTAAAACGATTGTACTTAATTACTTTATCAGTAACAAGTATTTGTAAATTGTAATCCAGCTTTGATTTTTTTTTTAAGGTTTCTAAGACCTTTCTTTTTTTTGGCCCTTATGCATGTATGTTCATGGCATGTATGAAAATTTGGGCATTATGGGCATTCACTAGCATTATGACTCTCTTCTTTGTCATGATCTGAAGTGTTCAGACACCAGTCTTGACTTTTAATATGATGAACATTCCAATCAAAGCAACTATATTACAAGATTCTGAAACCTATGAACTCTGAGACGTCTAGAACTTTAAAACTTTAATTAAAAGACAACCAGTAGCTGCTTGGCTGTTCAAAAATGGGTCCAACTCAAATACTAAGAAGAAAAGTGTAAATGAATGTTAGAGGGACTTTGCTTATAAATATCATGGACAGGTTGTCTCATGTTTCAAATTCTTGAAGTCATTTTGTAACATTGCAAACAAACAAAAAAATAAGATAAATCCCAAAAAGTATATTCTCCAAATATTTTCTTTCCAGGATGAGATAATTTCCCCTGAATATTTTAGAATCTCATAATTCCAAAATGAAGGGATTAGCCATAATCCATCTGTGCACATTCCATTCCAGAATCACAGAATATTCTGCACTGGAAGGGACCCAAAAGCATCATAGATTCCAACTCCCAACTCTGCACAGAACAGCCCCAAGAATCACACCATGGGCCTGGGAGCACTGTCCAAATACTTGTTGAACTCTGCCAGGTTTGGTGCTGTGACCACTTCTCTGGGGCGCCTGTTCCCTCTGGGTGAAAATCCTTTTCCGGATATCCAACCTAAACCTCCCCCAAACACAACTTCAGGCCATTCTCTCGAGTCCTGTCACTGGTCACCAGAGAGAAGAGATCAGTGTCTGGCCCTCCTCTTCCTCTCTCAAAGAAGTTCCAGACTGCAATGAGGTCTCCCCTCAGTGTCCTTCAGGCTGAACAGTCCAAGCCCTCAGCCACCCCTCATACACCTTCTCCTCAAGGGCTTTTACCATTCTCATGGCCCTTCTTTGGACACTCTCTAATAGCTTGATCTCTTTCTTTGTATTGCAGTGGCCAAAACTATCCCCAGCACTTGAGATGAGGTCGCCCCAGTGCAGAACAGAGCAGGACTCCCTTGCCCAGCTGGTGATACTGGGCCTGATGCCCCCAGGACACACTTGGCCCTCCTGGCTGCCAGGGCACTGCTGACTCATGTTCAACTTGCCATTAACCAGGACCCCCAGGTCCCTTTTCATGGCTCTGCTTTCCAGCGTCTCATTCCCCAGTCTGTCCATACATCCAAGGTTGCCTCATCCCAAGAGCAGAATCGGGCAGTTTCCCTTGTTGAACTTCATATGGTTGGTGATTGCCCAGTGCTCTGATCTGCTGAGGTCTCTCTGCAGGGACTCCTTGCCTTGTGGGAGTCAACAGCTCCTCCCAGTTTTTTGGATTTGCTTAGTATCACGTCCAGCTCTGTATCAGGTCATTTACGAAGATGTTGAAAAGCACAGGACCGAGGACAGAGCCCTGACAGGTCCCCAGTCTGATGTCACCCCATTCAGGTTCATCCTTGGTGCCTGAACCATAAGCCAGTTGCTCACCCATTCCATCATGTGTTTATCCAGCTGCATGCTGCACATTTTATCCATAAGGATGCTAAGAGAGACTACCAAAAGCTTTATTGAAATCCAAAAACATTACATCAACTGGCTTTCCTTAATCAGCTGGGTGGGTTACCTTGTCATAAAAGGAAATCAGGTTTGATGAACAGTACTTTCCTGTCATGAATCTCTGTTCGCTGAGTCCAACAAGTATGTTTTCTTCCAGGTGTTTTCCAATATCTCCTTGAATAATCTTCTCCATAATCTTAGCCACAGAAGTGAGACTGACAGGTCTGTAGTTTTCAGGGTCTTCTTTCTTGTCCTTTTTGAATATCAGGACTATGTTAGCTAGCTTGCAGTCAACTGGGACCTCCCCAGATTCCCAAGAACATTCAAAAATCATCCAGAGATTTGAAGATATGCCAGAAGTGAACCAAGGGGCACTTCTTGTTCCTTCAAAAATTAATCTGCTGATAAGATACAAGTTCTGAAAAATGCAGTCTTTAAGTGTGCTGTGTTGAGCTCTATAATTTACAAAAGCCATTTAGAATTTTTTTCAGCTACAACCAACAAAGAAAAGAACAAATCATGTAATTAAGGATTTTGTGATGATTTTACTATTTTAAAATTTGGTACTTTATTTAACACTCAGCAACACTAACAAGCAACTGTGATCCTAATATTTGACTTTAGAATCATTTCATATTGAGGACTTATATTCTAACCTTGGAGAGAAGGATAAAAAGATTATACCATGTGGAAATTTCTGACCTTTACTAAAAAATACAGAAAAAATAATACAGGAATTTGAGTGTGAAGGAGTTAATATGAGTTGACAATAACTGGTGAAACTTCTGAAGAGATGTAGATTTATTGGATTTATGGATGTGTATCTGTATGTGTGTGGATGTGCATGCAAATGACTCCTTCACTGTATATGCACTACATGAATGTGTGACTCGTGAATATCTGCCTTCAAATACCCTTCTATAATGTAGTCTACTGTAACTCAAGCAAAGAAATTTACATGAGTAAATTGTGGAAAGCCCATGTAACTCTATGAATAAAGCTGATTAATTATGTTTAAATTTCTCTAATCTGTTAAAAGGGTCATCCCCCAAATTACAAGAGTTTTCTATATTCCTATTATAAAATGTAGACACCATGCCTGAGCTAAATTAAATTTTTAAGCAGCCTCAGGAAAGAAGAAAAGATTTAAATTGTTGCCACAGGGAAATTTAAACCTGACACATAAAATAGAAAAGTGATCATCAACAGCCTGTAAAACAGAGCTTCTGGTTCTATTTCCAATTTTACACTTTTTTTTCCTCCATAATTTTCCTTATTCTTTGTTTTGAACATAAAATTCTACTGAGAGTGACAGTACTGTTTAGAAAATGCTCCTGTGGTACAAATGCAGTAGTGTAATCATGGGTTTTTTTGGGTTTTTTTGGGTTTTTTTAACAAAGTTTTAAAATTGAGAATGCATCTTTTAATGTATTTTGCCACCTTTGAGTGGTATGTTATCAGTATATTATCAAATAATGTGCAAATATCCATGTTATATTTCTAATTATTGAAATAAAAATTTATTTTGGTAAAAATTATAATAATATTAGAACAATACTGCAATTAAAAATCTTTATGTCCATACGCATTATTCACTTAATATCTGATCTACCTGATCCGGAATTTATTTCTTGCAATTGACAGTCTATCAAAATAAACACTTTTCCTCAACAATTATTGTAAATCTGTTTTGACTGAATAATGACTGAAATTCTAGTAACTTCAGTGCATAATGTGAGAAAAAACATTATGAATCCATCTTCTGCTTTAATACATTTTGGTGAAGTCCTCTGACATGTAAATGTAGCATTTAATACTTTTATTAAATGTTAAAGAGCATAGATTTGGATGACATTTCATTAGGTATCATAAACCTGCATAAAAATCTAAAATTATGAAAGGATTGTTTGTAACTCAAAACATTTTCATTTATTTCAGGATATAGTTTAATCAAAGTCAACTTATATCCCACCAATGCTGTAGGACAACCATATCCTCCTATGATATAGGACAGTGTTGAGAAAGGTTGTTCACAATGTTGATGAATATATTTAGGGCAGGTAACTCAGTGTGTAGCTTCAGATTGAGCTCTGGATGCGGGAAATGGCGGGATCCCAAGGGAAGAGGTCATGAACCGGCCTCATATCTTTGCACAACAAAAGGCTGAGGGACCTGTGACAACAACCAAGTGACACAATCAGTCACATGGCAGGAGCCGATGACCCACAGACTCTTTCATGCTTAGACTGCAAAGATATAAAAACCCAGGGATTCCTTTGTTCAAGGTCCATTCTTGAAGGCACCAGCTTGAGCTGTTATTCTGTTATTGCATGAAGATGAAACTATTTTAAGGATTGAGATGTCTCAGCCTCTGCTATGGGAAACTTAGAGTTGAGCCAGTAAGGAAGCCTGGTCTGACTATGTGAATGTGGGGGTTGTAGTTGTGTATGGTCCTTGGTCCCAGCTAAAGTAGTGCGAGTGTGGCTGCCAGTGTGGTTCCTGGATGGGCAGACAAGGAAGCTTCCTTAACAAACAAGAACTTGGAGTTTTCTGGAGAAAAGTATGAGTGAATACAATAAGCTTGGGAAAACTGGATAGACTGGGGATGGAGAAGTACCAAAGTGCTGAGCTGGAGATTTTTTGTGATCTAACCACTGTTGTACTACATCTGAACAGTACAGCTTGACATATTTGTTAACACAGGAACAATCAGGTCATGGAGGTAAGACTGAATGCTGCTTTTTTTCCTATCAGTTTTGACATTCTTGGAAGATGATGGGGAGAAAGAGTTCCTGAGACTGATGGTTGTTGAAGATTTCAGTCTTCATAATACATTTTAGTTGCAGTATGCTTCAGTAATAAAGAGATGAGTATGTTTACATATCAGAGGCTATAAGGTATCTGTTCCTTATACTTTTGCAATTATATTTTAATTTTCAAATATTTACATCAGAATTCTTCTCTTTTATATGACATCCTCGTCAACTATCTCTGGACAAACAAGGACCTTGTCCAATCTAGAACAGAAAAGGGATTATGATTTGAATAAAAGTGAAATAATGTTCTCCCACGATTATAGAAATATTTTTGTGATAGCACTGTTTGTTTAAAAACCTTGTTTACCAATACAAATGTGAACATCAGTTTCTGTGAACTCACCATAATATGGGCTTTCATTATCACCGTATTTAAGTGCAAGTATTGGTGACTAGCATCAGTTTCTAATTAGGCAGGCATGCAATTTCGTCTCCTCCCTTTTCTGCCAAAATCTCAGCAGACAATGACCCATGTTTCATTGATGTGTTCCTGGATTTTCATAATACTAATTATAGGCTGAAATCTGAGTTTGTGTCCTTACATAGTCTATTTTCAATTGAGTCATTGGTTTATGGTTTCCATGGGATTGTGGAAAGTAACATAACTTAACTAGCACTTCACTGTAGACAGCTTAATGAAAACCGTTATTAGATAAATTGTGATTAAGAAAAGTTTAATATCATCGTAAGTTATAGAATCTTCTAGTGAAGCTGACACATGAAAGATAAAGTAATAATCAATTACTTTTTCTTTGTCTTTTTCTTCTTTTTCCATGCCTTGTCTTAGGACTGGGGGTACCTTGTGAGATCATCCAGGTAGCTCAGGTCTCAAGAGAGAGCCAGATGCCCTTGTAATTTCTGGTACAGTCTTGTCTAAACTTTCTGTAAGATCTTGGTAACCTCCTAATTTATCATGGTGTTTGCCATGGTAAATGTACCCTGCCTGTAGTACAAGCCTGTGACCTTTCATCCTATTTACTTGGAGAATAGTGTTTCTTTTTCCTCCATAGAAATCATTAATGATTTTGAAAATGTTTGTTATGTGGCCCTTTAATTTTCTCTTCTTCAAATGTACCAGTTTCTATTTATTGTATATTTCCTCATAGACTACATTTTCTACACATCTGCTATTTTTCATTCATGTTTTCTGAACTTTATATAAGCAGTCAATTTCTTCTGGAAATACAGTTTAATTGACCTAAACCTTTACATGGCAGAACAGAAAAAAAGAAGTTTATTTCACATAATCTAGATGTTTTTCTACCATTTATAAAGCTCAAGTCAGAATTGTGCTTTTTTGCAAATGGAAAACATTGGTTTTTTAAGATTAATTATTAATATATATTATATAGTATTATATATTATTATTATATATTATATATTATTATTATATTATATATTATTAATATATAAGACTAATTTTTCCTGCTGAATATTTTGTCTACCCATTGTTTCCCAGGTAATATAGCTGAGTTTTTTCTTTTCTTTTTTTCCCTGCCTGTCTATAGCATCTTGCATTTACTTTTATTGAAAGTGAACGTATTTTTCAGATTATGTCTCCAGTTTGTCAAGATGTTTTTAAACTGTAAAATCATCTTAAAAGATGCTAGTAACCCTTGCCACCCTAGTGCAAGCTACAAATGTATAACATATACCTTTGATTGCATTACGCAGATATCCCCAATATTATGTGATGCATCTGTAAAACGCTTTCTTCTTGACAGTTAACTACCAATAACTCTTCAGGCATAGTTCTTGGTTTAGCTTTATATTCACACTGTGGTATTTGGATCTATACATTTATAAAAGTTTATTTCTTTCTGAGATCTATCTCTGATAACGTAGTATTTATTGTCTCCTTCACGACAAGTTAATTCTTCACAAAGACAGTCTCTTTTCTTTATTTAGTCAATGTTTGAGTGCATGTGCCTAGCATGAGAATATTCCTGTCTCAGTTCTTCAAATTTTACAGCTTTACAGTGTGTCCTTTATATCTCTTTTCAAATTTTTTGTTCTTCAACACTTAGAGGATGATCTTTGTCCTTCATTTCTTAGCAAAAAGCTTCTAGTTGCTTTAAAAAAAAAAAAACAAACCCTATATAATATTGAGAATTCCTAAACAAGCAGAAAAAACACTGCCTTTTTGATTGTCTATTGATACTTTTAATTATTTTCTATGAGGTTTCATCACCAAGAGTGTGTTTGGCAGTCACAGTTCACATTATTTTCCTGAAAGTGATCAATTTTTTAACAAGCTGCTTTAATATGTACAGCTGTTAAACAGATTATCTGGATATAAACCATACTTTTGGTAAATATTCTGGAGATATTTACAAATATCATATGTCTCTCAGACTTGTATCTTATTTCCATCTGAAAGATTTAAAGATGATACAAACCACTGCTTATTCCTGTGTGAAGTGTCTTTGTTAAGGTTCTTTCAGCAATCATAATCCATAACTTGTGTTCATTTTAATCTCACATAGGCATGCCATAAATAATGGTGGGACACGTTACTCCTTTGTACTGTAGCTTCAGTCTATTTTATTTTAAGTGAGTTAAAAACTAACTTATATTACATTTTGTGACATACAGACTAACAGATTCATATTGTTGTGAGAAAATTGTGCTCTATACCTTCCTTGTTAGTCATCTGTGGAAATGTGGTTAAATGTGTACTATCATTGTACCTAACAGTCAGGCATCTCTAATTTCATTTTCCCTCATTATAAATATTTGCAGCTTACAGCTTTTGGCGTGGCCATGTGCCCACACTCCCAGCATCATTACCAGTCCAAGCGACTAGAATAAGCACTTAGATATAATCTTGACATAAATTATTAGCCTAAAAATTGTTGTGCTTTATCTGAATGTACTCAGGCAAACACATTAAGTATGGCCACAAACTTACTGAAATCCATATGTATACTTAGTGGTAAATTCCCCTCACTTTTGGTTTTTCTTTTCTCTCTTGGTCATGTTGGACTCTCCCCAAAATATCCATGTCTCTCCCATACTGAGGAGCCCAGAAATGAACACATTATTCCAGCTGTGCATCCCAGTGTTGGATAGAAGAAAAACACTACCATGTTTAGTATGATTGTGTATGATTCTTTTTGTTATTTCAATTTCCTTTCTTAGCACTCTTACATTGGTTAATTTTTCTTTGTAACCATGAGAATCAGTTACATTCAAAGATGTGGTTTTTGTTCTGAGATATCCATTCTTTTCTGAGAGTAGGGTGTTCCCTGATCTCCTATCTAACTCTTGAAGTTCACTTACCAAGAAAATATATTTGTCTTATTTTATGCAGACCTCTCACCTTTACTGTACAATTTGGAAACTAAATAAATGATAGCTTGGGATGTGTATTAAACAACGTCAATAAGAACAATATTGCATTTAGGTAGCAAAGCCTTCAAAGAATGTGACTGCATTAGAAAGAGAATTGAAATAAATTTCATTTTACTTCAGTGAACCCCATGTTCAATACTTTTAGCAATAAATAAAAATAGCTGGTAAGTAAAATTATTCCTTTTTATATATCAGAAAATAAACTTACCAAACTCACTATTTGATACGCAATGCTATATATGTATAGCACAATATATGCATACATAGACCAACCCTGCTCTTAACCATGTGCCACCAACAAAAAAACCCCAACTCAACCTATTTGAAAAACGTCATTTCTGAGGAAAAATTAAGCTAACCTAAAATTGTGCACAAATGCAAAGGTCTATGATTTAAAAAATCTGAATCCTTTGTTCTGTAACTTAGCTTGGGAACAGGACCTATTTCAGAACTGGGCTCCTAATACCCTTTAATCATTTTTTTAAGAAGGAGAAAAATATTTCTATGAGATTAGAACCACAACAAATAAGAAGGTAAACAACCATGTCCATCGTAGAATTACTCTGGAGCAGTAGACCACTGTAGCCTTTCAAGAATGGCATTGCCTGTGACTTTCACAAGCTTTTGATAGGGTATTGCAACTTTCATCCTAGAATTTCATCCCATCTTCCTGTATTTTAATTTTTAAAAATCCTATTAACTCACTATATGTCTTCCACTTTTTTTCTTCCTGTTACTTGCTAGGCAAAAAAAGAGGTATATATGTGCAGATTTTATCTTTTACTTTATTAGCTGGAGAAAATGCATAAGAAGAATTGATGAAGTCCTGTATTGATTTTCATAAATACCATTTTTTTAGCTGAGATTTATTGCCCAACCCTTAGTGTTGAGGATACATGTGGTCTTGCCCATTCTAGAATATGTCACAAAATTTTCCTCAAAACACACGTATTGCAATACCTGTCTGCTCAGGAAAGAATTTCTTTGTGGAGTCAAGCTAAATTTTGACAGTGACAATGTACTTAGTGCTTCTCACAGTCTTTAAATTGTCTTGGACAGGCTGTCTATCAGAGTAGCCGCAGGGCGGACACCACTGCACTAGGATTGCAGTCAGCCCTTTTTTCCCTGCCACATGTCACTGCTTTGTGTTGAATTCTTCTCCTTTTCTGAATTCTTCCCATCAGACCTACTTTTTGCCCACAGCAACTGAAAGCTATTCCAGTGAGACCTTCTTTCTCCTTCACTTTATGGTTTGTATTGGTTTCAGTAGGACAGAGATATAACAATATTGTGCATTTTTGAAATTGCCTCTGAAATATTGGCAGTATATAAATGTTGTTCACATTGTTTACACTAGCATGAGATAAAACTGAGCTTAAAAACTAGGCTCGTAATAGTATGACAGATTCCTACTTTTTTTGCTAAGCATAAAAACTGAGAAAAATAAATCAACTTCCCAATAGGTTTGGTAAAATATTTATTTCAGGAGCCTTTTATGTTTAAATATGTATAACTCCTATAGAGAACTTTGAGAAGTAGCACAGTGACAAATTTTTCAACTCTCACTAATTCCACAATGCTGTGCATTACTATTTTTAAAATATGTACAGAATCAAAGCTGTTTGTTAAGCCATGTGAAATGGTATGCTGGTTTGACTCCTTAATTGAGGCAATTGGTTTATTTCACAATACAAACATTACAGTTACTACTCTGCTTTGAGGGTTTTTTTTATTGGCAGCTTTTGCACAGATATCAGAAAAATCTTATATTTCCATAGAAGATAGCACTATTTTCCTGAAGGATATCTCTTCAAATTCATGTGCAAAAGAGAGAAGCACTAGTGGTCTTACCCTGCCTTTTTGCTTGGATAAACATCAGAATTATGTGGTCTTTATCAGTGCCAATTCTCAGTGCTTGCTATGAGCTAAATATATTTAAAAATAAATTAAAAAATACCCTTCCAAATACAGCTTTTGGAAATTGATAAATGTTTTAGCATTATAAATGTCATAGAAAAGAGAGAAAAGAGGGAAACAAATATGTACTAATGGATTTCCTTGGTTCTGGGAATATCTTCCCGCGATTTCTATTGTAAAGTGTTAAATAAAATTCAAGTTCTGTTCAAAGACGTTATTCTCTGAATTCTGAATTTGTGCTTCAGAATTTATTTATTTCATCTGAATTTCTCCATTAAATAGAATTTTGTTGCAAAGCTGTAGTACTTGAAATCTGGCTGCAGTTGCTTTCATAGAAAATACAACTGATTTATCAAATTCAGCTTTCACTTCTCTAATTTTTTCTGTTGGCTTTTGAGTTTTGGTGTATGGGAACACTTTGGTTTAATTGGTTAAGACTTCTCATAGGTTACTTAAAATGTTTTTAGTATATTATATTGCTAATTTTTTCCTATGACTTTATTTGACTCAGGCATGGAAGATATATTAACCAATTCATTTAACTTTTAATAATAAGGGGACATCCTGGTTTGGAAACCAGGCATTATATAATTATGTGGGGGGTTTTCCTCACCCACTGGATCCCACAATGGTGTCTTGAGTTGTACTATTTTTTCTTTTGTCAGCCAGAGCTTTCCTGTTTCGTTTCCACTTAGGCAGAATGAAATAACATCACATTTACTTCTGGTAACCTATTGTTATGTAAGGTCTTATAGTACAGAAAGAAAGCAAGATGCGAGACAAGGTACACTTTAAAAGGGATTATCTGTAAAGTCTTGTACTTGGAATCTGTGCTGTCATCTCTTGGTATGCGTGACTGGTCTCATGTTGCAGTCTGTCAGTGTTCCTCCAAGCCCTTCTGAGCCATGCATTAGATTAGAGGAATCTAAATCCCTAGCAATCACAGATGGATGTCTGGACAACACCATGAGGCACCTTAGTTGCTCCTTTCTGTAGACACTTCTCTGTGCCTTCTGAAATTTTACCAAGCAAATGCAGACCAGCATTACCACTAACAAGTATAAGAAATGCTGTTTTCTTCCATCAGTACCTACAACACTATGAATGATATTTCATAGCGTTTTCATGTAATATTAAAAGTTAGTATAAGTGATATGGGAAAAAAGTTATTTATCAAATCTTTATTTATTACCTATAAATGTTCAGAAAGAAGATATCTTTGCTAATTTTTTTCTGAAGATTTAATTTTGCACAGTGTTAAAAATGTTCAATTGGAGACTAATTAATTATTAATTTATATTTGCATAATTTTAGTATACATAGCACGCGTTATTTGCAATACACAGTTTGACATAATCTGACCTATTTTTGTTCCCTGTATTCACCTGGCAAGCTTTGTCTTGAATATGACTACTATAACAAAAATTCACACATAGGATATCTGTGCCAGAATTTGATACCGTATTAACCACCTTGTGTGGAAGTGAATACTTCTTGAGTGAACAGGTATAAATAGGAACATGTGTCAACTCAAAGCTTCATGACAGATGCATTTAGATATAACACATGATACATCACACAGTAACATCTTAGCCAGAAAACTTGAAAAGACCTGGTTTTCTAAAGAATGCGAAGATGAAAGATGATCTTTTCCAGGGAGAAATGCCTTTATATTTTCTTCTGAAAACTCTAGGCCTTCAGAAACTGTTTTAATAGGTGTTTGTTGTTTGAATCTGTGTGGATAATTACCGGGTCAAACTTCTTTGTAATTTTCTTCTCTTTGTTCTGTCTATGCTTCAGAGCTTGCACTATGCTTACTTTTCCTTCCTTGAATGTTCTGAATGATGAGACAGATCACACTGGAAGACAGAGAGAATCTGTAGTCAGATACTCAGGTTGGAAATGCAGTTTATTCTTGCATACACCTTTCAGAACTAAGCAACATACTAAACTGATTTTGTTTTCCTGGCTCACACCACCACTAATGCATTCCTCTTCATCACAACCAAGCAGTGCACAGCACAAGCCATGAAAAACAATGGAAATTTTTTTCTTTATTTTTGGAAATTAAAAAGTATTTTTGCTTGTTTTCTATTAAGTTTTCAGGAAGCACTAGTCCCTTGAGAAGAGAAACTTTATAAACAGGAACACTGAGACTAGATCAGCAATTACTAAATCTCAACTTAAAAACCCATATTTTTTTGTTTTGACACAAGCTGTGTTTCCCGCAGCTCAGCTCAGGGAATTGTAATTGACCCAGTTGTGTTGATCTCAGTCTGCTAAACTGGGACATTAACCTACAGCTACAGACGGGGAAAAGGATTAGAGTTTTTAACATGTTAACTAATGTCAACATGAACTTGATTTTACTCTTATAAAGTGCGAACAAATAAATTTATTCAAGGTCTTGTGTTTTATAAGTAAGTTGAAGTGGTTTGATGACATATAATCCTAATCACTCTTATTTAGGAATATTAAATTAATTGATGTCCGTTATTGTGAATTTTATATTTGCTTAGAGAATTTTCTCATTGGTGTTAGGACCAGAAACACAGTTGTGTCACAGATGGAAAACCTTAACTTTTTCACCAGAATTAATCTTTATGAATCTTATGTAGCTGTAATAAGAATGTTACTGGAGCCTGGGCAGCCATTAAAAATAGAATCATATAACCATAGATCATAGAACTGTAGAATCATTTAAGCTGGAAAAGACCTCTAAAATATCAAGTCAAACCCTAAACTCAGCACTGCCAAATCCGTCACTAAATTGTGTCCCCAAGTGTCACATCTACAGGTCTTCTAAATCCCTTCAGGGATGGTGACTCAACCACTGCCCTGTCAGCCTGTTCCAGTGCCTTACCACCCTTTCTGTGAAGAAGTATTTCCTCATACCCCATCTAAAACTCCTGTGGTATCTTTTCCTCTTGTCTTATACTTTGCTATTTGAGAGAAAAGCCCGACCCCCACCTGGCTATAACCTCCTCTCATGCAGTTGTAATAAGCAATAAGGTCTTTTTTCCAGGTTAAATGTCGACTTCTCATCAGACTTGTGCTCCAGACCCTCAGCTCTGTTGTCCTTCTCTGGAGACATCTGGAGTGAGGTACTCACCACATCCTGAGGTGCCCAAAACTGAACATAGTAACAATACTGAAAACAAAACCTCATTTTGAGAAGAAAAGTCATGCAAGTATAAACTAAGACTTTGAAGGATTGAAATTGCAAATCATCAAAATATAACCTAAGGAACACCTTTGTCCAGTAAATGCACTTAAGTAACGGAAGAGGGCTGGGGGGACCAAGAAGCCACTCTGATCCCTGGGGTCATAGATGGCAAAGCAGGCTTAGTGTGTGAAATTTAAATTCTCTCAGGCTGACATGGTTGTCCAGGTCTTCTGGAACTGATTGCTGGGTTCAGGCTGTACAAGTCTCTTTTTGGTCATCCTTGGAATATTAGCCTGAAACTGAGCAATAATGACAAAAGAGCAGAGAAGTGCTGTTAGTGGAAACTGCAGAGTTACTAGAAAGTGGTTTAAGGAAATGTTACACTTAAATATGAAGACAAAGGTCAAACAAAAGAGATAGCATATCCTGTATAATGTACATCATGTTGCTCTGATCCCTAAGCTGGGATTGTCATAAGTCCATGGGGAGTCTGTAAGTATGTGTATGTGACTTATTACTCTGACATGACACTATTATGTTTTAGTTTTTAGCATTTTTAAAGGGTAGGTAATAGTTATAAGAGATGAAGAACTTGGAATTAAGTACTGCAGTTATACACAGAAGGATAATTTGGTTTTGATAAATTGTCCTGAGCCTGTTAACTAATACTACAATTTTTTAAAGTGGCATCTTACCAGTACAAGAAAGAGGTAGTATCATTATTAATGTCTAAACTATAGTGTGTTTCACACAGGATTATGGTAAAGGTCAAATCATGTTTCGCTGAATTAAAAGCTATTCTGAGCTATAGCATTCCTAATCAACTCAGACCTAAAGGTGCATAGCTCAATTATAATGAGACACAATGAATTTAAATAAACTTTGCAACACAGTGTAGTGATTTATAAATGCACTGTGATATCCTTTTAACTCATTAGCCATGAATGATACTACTATATGTATTCCTCAGTATTTTCTGCTATGCAATTATTTTTACTCACAATGCCGCTTAGCGAAAACACTTTTTTTTGTTCCTTTATAACATGCAGGATGCTAAATCAACAGGGCCTATCTTAATAAACACAGAAATAAAAAAACCCTAAGCAAACCCAATTCTCAGTAGTCACTAGAGCAAAATATTAACTGCTTTTAATTTGAAAACATGTGACCACAAGTCTGTACTCTTTGGAATGCAGCTACTGCAAGGATCAAGAATGCTTCCTAGGATTTGTCAAGGGAGTGTAAACATTTTACCTGAGAAGAGTGAGGATAAGAAGATATAAGGATGTCCTAGTTTTGGCCAAGGACAGAGCTAATTTTCTTGCATTTGCCATGAGGGGAATGGAGCCTCGAGCCATATGGGCATCCCATGTTTTTATTCTGCACCACACTTTTCATTGCTAGGGGAGGAAGTAAGGGATTCTTGCTTCTGAAGTGTGGCTTCTGATGCAAGAAGAAAGCCCCATATGGAAAAGTGGTGGCCATTTTCTTCCTTTCCTTGGAGAAGAAGGTGGTGAACGGAGCAGTGGGGTGGTTCCACAGATTCAGCGCACATATTCTGCATGTGATCACCCTCTTTTATGCTGTTCTTAGTATTGCAGCTGTTACTGTTAGTTTTCTTATCTCATTGCTGTTTTCCAGTAAATTGTTCTTATCTCAACTAAGAATCTCTGCCTCTCACCAGAGGGAGTGGGGGACAAGGGAACGGCTGCATGGGGCTTAATTTCCAGCTGGCTTTAAACTACAGGAAAGGAATAATTAGGGGGAAAGTATTTTCCTGCATCTGGGACAGAGCCACTAGAAAAAAAAAAAAGGGTTGGAAACATGCTTTGATGGGAAAAGACAGCATGAGAAGAGGATAGGAAACATAATTTGCAACATATCATATCATTTGTGGTATAGGAGAAAATAGTCATTGCAGTTTGGAAACGTCAGTTTGTAGGAAGGGTGACATAATTTGTGAAGTCATGTTCTAAAAACTTTTGAATGTTTTATAGATGGTAAAGAAAGTTAAGAAGGTGTTAAATAATTATTTATTGATACATTAATCATAACTGTTATAATTTTATCCCTATTTGTCAGTATGGAGAACATTAAGAAAGAAATGTCTGCAGGTTCTGAGCTCTTAATCTCAAATTTTCAAAAGAGTTGCATTCCTTAAGTCCTTTAGAATGGACTAGCAACTAGTACGTGTCTAATTTTCTGAAATACTGAGCTTGCATTAACTCCCAGTTTGGGGTGTTTTATTAGCATAGAATATGGGTGTAAGATGAAGAATAGTGGCATATAATTATCTGAAAACACGGTGAAATGGCTGATTTTCGTCCCTTATTCTCAGCAATTTCAAAAAGAAGTTTGACTCTCTGTGTAAGAATATTATCTTTGAGAGCCATTGCTTGAGTGGGATGGTTATAGGATTTTATTTATGCAGGTGGTAGGCTCATAATATATGCATTTAGTCTATAAACAATGTTTGTTCCTGGAAATCTTGCCTTTGACATGCTTAGCTGTAGGGAAGTGTGTATATAAATTTATATATGTCCGTGACTTTTGGAGTTCTGCTTTCAGTCCAGCCACACACACACACACATACACGTACACACATGCTTTTTGTATTCTTGATGCATCTCAACAAAGCCTTGTCAAGCACACACTACAGTTTTAACGATCATATATGTGGCATCAGATGCTTAGTTAATCTCAGTTGTATTCAGTAAATGAAATCTCACAGTGAGGTATGATCAGATCACTGGACTTTCATGTTTCCTCATGTTTTTAAAAGAAAGAATAGGGGAAAAAAAACTAAGAAAATTTGACTTTTTTCCCCATCATCAGAAATATTTCTTCACAAACACGGAGGCACTACACACTAAAGAGTTTGACAACAACCTCATCCCCTCTAATAGGAATAACCTAACATGTAAAACTGAAGATCCCAAATCCTCCCAAATAACTTGTGTATTTTTCTTCAAAGAGATGAGAGACAGAGATACTTCTGGTTCAAACCAGTAGGGCTCAAAATTACTAGAAATCATGCCCAATACTGCATGAAAATGCAGAAAATTGGATTTGCTAATGAGTTGCTTCAACTTTCTAAGAGCTAAGGAAGCTTGTTTCCTGTACAGCAATTTTCTGTTTTGGCCATGATGCCACCTACATGTATAAATATCCATAAAAAAAAACTTTACAAAAGACACTTTATTTGTTGATTAAGAAAGTATATTGTCACTCTGCTCTGATTTTATTTACAAAGATGTCTAGCAGTATTTCCAATGTAAAGTTTTCTGTAGTGAAAATCAAAAATTGTTATTCTAATAAATTAATTGAAGTTAGTTACATTTCTTACATATTCTAGATTTTTTTTTTCTTTTTGTTTACCCACTTTACTTTTCAGCTGATGTCTCATGTAGTATAAGTAACCCATCATCATCAATTTTAAACTATGGGGACAAAGAATCCAAAAGCTTCACTTGTTCCTTTTTTCCATCTTCTTTTTTATTTTTTTAAGGAGGGGAGAAGGGATAAATCTACCTTGACTGCATGGTAATAATTCCATCTACCCACTCTTGCATTAAGTGATTATCCTACTGGAAGTCAGTGATCTGCTTTGAAGTCCTCAGCTTCAAAAGAGTCACCACATGAAGCCTATTCATATAAGCAGCGGTTTCTCTAAATAGAAAAACATCCTCTGCATCTCACTCTTAATTTTTGCAGTTGATGAAATGCCTTTCAGCATCAATAGGATTTTAAGATTACCATAATTTCTTCTCAGATACACAACTAGAAGGGCAAGGGCTTGGAGGCCTGACTTTGGAGGTTGGATTCCCTTTAATAATCAGGGTGATACAACTGGAGAACGATTTAGATTACCTGCTGTCAAAGTATTCCCCAGATTTCTTCAGTGCAGGAGTACTCCTGTTATCAAGTCCATACATTTTCCAGACAATAAAATATCAAAGAATATTTTTGCTCATTTCAGAGATAGATTACAAACCTGGAGAGAGAACGCAGAACAGGAAGAATGCGGATTTCATAAGTATAGATATCTTAGCAGCTACTACCAAAGGGCTTGCTCTGCACTCTTTTAGGTCCTGTGTGTAAATCAGAAAGAAGATTACACAAGCCGTTTATAGATATAGTTAGGCATTCCGCAGCATAACCTTAAAAAGATACTTGAGGTTAGTCACAAAAAAATTCATTCAGAATAATGTCCATGACTAAAGCAAATAAAGGTTAAGTACGTTTATTTTAAAGTAATGTTTGAGATGCGTACTTAAAGTTTCATCCTTGTCCTTATGCTCATGGTTGTCCACAAATTATATAACATATTTCTGCATGAAGCAAGAAAAAGGATATATGAAAGCATGTCTTCGCTGTGTTTAATCATCAAACTTCATCCAAACAGATGATGAAGGCAGTAGAAAGGCAATTTTAGGTCATCATTTCCATTACCCTGGTACTGCAGATTACCACACCATGAGACTCTCCCCTTAATCAAACTCTAACATATTTATATTTATATATATATTTATATATTAATTTTTGTGTACTCTAATGTGATCCTCACTCTTCTAAAACATCTGGGAGAAAGATCTGTGGGAAATGGTGTTCTTGCTCAGATTTACAAGAAGATGTAGGAAATGGTCCAGTGATGATATATTCCCTTACATAGAAGTATGAGCTCATAAAGACAAGTTAACACTTTCCAGAGCAGTTCTGGGTGAAAAAAATGAAAAAGAGGTGTTTCCCCCTGCTTCCTGTTTATTTTTCCTTCTGTTCCATTTTCTTTTATTTTCTCCTGGTCTTCAAGATGTCTACTTTTACAGAAGGATTTGCTTTTTATTGTAGCTTTTTATTCTCATATAAAACTCTAACGTTTGATCTAGGCCACATATGAATCATGTTGCACATAATGGTTTACTTTTCTATGGTGCCTGAGATTCCTTTTCTTCTCTCCCCATGTGCAAAACCAACAAATGCTTCTGAGAGGAAAAGTGGAACACCTTCTCCTGCATGGTCCCTTGTTGGCTTCTCTAGGTAGTGAAAATGGGGGTGAGGGAGGGTATAAAAGAATTGAATTACTGATTTCCAAAAATAGTATACTTACTGTATAATTTTTTCAATTTCTTGCTAAAACAGAGTTGAAAAAAAAGTTATGTCTTCAAAGGAGAAGAAGAGAAGGCGTTGGAAGTCCTGCTATCTGGTGGAGGGAGACAAGTGCTTAACCACTATGGGAGGGGTGATGTGAGCTATGAAGAGGTGAGGAACCCGAGGCAGAATATTACATAGCTATAATTACTAAAAAGTTATGCAGTTGAGGGTTCATTTACAGATTATTTCAATTAATAAAATTGTAGTGTGGTTAAGTTTCATATATTACTTCTTTTTCTTCTTTGATCCAGGATGAAAGATTGGTTGTATGGGGTAATTCTGACACTGATGCTTCCATCCACAAACATAATTAAGCACATAAGCACAACTTCCCCTAAACAAAGAATCCTTTTTTTTTTTTTTTTTTTTTTCCTTGGAAAAAGCAGGAAATTTTCAGCCACCACTGTTCTGTCCCTTTATTTTACATATGACATACTCTCCTCCTTTTCTTACCACTTGCAGTGCGCAGGATTTCAGCTTCAGATATATATGAAAGCATTTACTCCCTTGGTAGTGGAAAATGAAATATTAAATGTGGTGAGAAATAAAGAGTCTATGTCTGCATTAAAAATAGTACACTGTTTCCTCCTTCAATGCACGTACAAAACTGCACATCTAGTTTCAGGAAAGGAAACTTTGGGAGAAGTGCAAATTGTGTGTGTGCTTTTGGTTGATATGTAGATTTGCATATTCTGTGTTTGCAGCTTAGACAGAATTTTTTAAAAGTGATCCTAGAAAGATTGCAAGACAAGAAAGGATTTTGACAAGTGCAGCATCTGTGTACAAGAGTGTGTGTGTGTATGTATCTATCTATGCATCTATCTATTCCCTATGTAATGCATACTGAATATTTTAAAAGTGTTATGGAAAAGAAACCTGAATTCCTTGAAAGATAGTTGTTTACAGGAGTACCTTAACATCCAGCTTTCTTTATTGCTCTCTAGGTTGTATCATATATCATTTGGTTCTACATGCTTCTTTCTCTTGGTATTTCTTTTTATGCTGTCAGATCCTGCCATGTCCATTCAAATCTAAAATTGTCTGAAACTATCTAAGTAACAACAAATCTGCTGTGTGAATAAAATCTTTATGGCGAGCTGCTAGGTTTCCAAGGCACATGCATAATAGAAATTCAGTATCACTTCATTTGAGTACAGGCACTGCTAGCTGCATATCATGGAGTCCCACAAATTGTCCTATGTAAGGAAAGATTATGACAGAAAGACAGCCCTATGTATAATAGTCTACTAAATGTATTCCACAGCCAGCTGTGTGAACCACCTTGGGGAAAAATGCATATGAATGCACATGTATATTAGAGAGGTTTCTAACAATGATCTCATTCTGTACCAACTCTGAAATACTTTTTAAAAATATGACAGTTTAGCTGAATTATCTGGAGAAGACATTTGGAAAGGCTGCCTGAACATGAATTGTGCTAATTTCAGATCTCTCTGAAACATACCAGTTTTAGTTAACAGGCATTCCTGAGAACAAAATTTTTTGACCTCAGCTAAAATGTGCTTGCAGACTCTAACTTCTCTTTGGAACCTGAGGATGTCAAGTATCTCAGAATGGAGCTGAAAATGCTGAGGCATAGTAAATGTTGCTATTATATGAAAATATGCCACAAATAAATCAAATGAAACTGTGTCTGTTTGTCTAAGCTGGGCTTTGGCTGACAGTAGGGCTTAAAATATCTTTGAAGAAAGTGAGTAAAATTTGGGAATTAAAATAAATTAAATTAAGTTCAATATTTTTATTTTAAAGATTGCATAATGTATTTCTTCCTATTCTAATTATACTGCTATTTTTAATAGAAGATAGAAAATATAGTAAACTCCATAAATCTTCCATGATAACCTCAACTGCTCCTACTCCCTCTGTTGTCTCCACATGTGTATCCATAAAATCAAATAAAAGCAGGATTCATTGCAAGTAGACACATCATTGCTCTGTTAATATTAATTAATACCATGGGAAAATGTGGCAGCACATGTTTTATCATGGTCTGTATGAGACTTCTGCAGACTTCAGATGTGTTCTAGCATTGCTGATCCATTCTGAAATCCATGTCACTTCAACATCACATGCTATTGAGTACCTATGCTCAGCTGGTATAAATGTGTCTGCTGTACTGAGCCTTCTTTTGCTGCATTGGTAAAGTACAAATCCATTTCTTTCTATGTAATATTCAATTACAGTATATACTGTATATAGCTCTATAAATTAGATTAAGTTGAAGGAAAAGGAAAAGGAAAAAAGGAAAAAAGGAAAAGGAAAAGGAAAAGTGAAGGAGGGGAAGGGAAGAGGAAAAGGAAAGAACAGGTGGAGGGGAAGGGGAAGGAGAAAGGGAAGGGGCAGAGGAAAGGGGATGGGAAGGAGAAGAAGAAGGGGGATGGGAAGTGGAAGTGGAAAGGGAAGGGAGGGAAGATTTTATACCTACTTTACTACTGAAATGCTTTTGTTTAAATTCCTTTTAATTCCTTAGGACTTCCCTCTTCTCTTCTTCCACAAGAGAAAATTGTAAAAAATGAGTATTCACAATATTATTATTATTACTCCAGGAATACAATATTGACAAAGAACCAATGAATTTACCTTGTACATAGAAACATTTGAGATAGATGCTACCTGCAATGAACTGAACCTTTGTAACCTTGCTCTTCCCAAGGAGATTAAAAAGATTTGTAGTAATGGTAAGGAAAAGACAACTCTGAAAAAAACATCTCAGGTACCAGGATCATATTAATGGATTGAAGTATCAAAATGTCCTTTAACAGCTAAGTGAAGACTGATCTGATGTGACATTCATGGGAAATAAATCTTCTGAGCCAGGTGGCCTCAAGCAGAAATCACAGGGCAAAAGCAAACAATGTTTTTGCGTATTTCAAGGGATGGCTGAGGCTGTACAGGGCCAGATTCATGGGGAAGAACTCTTTCTGTTCTGTAACATTCAGTTTTAAAGACTTTAAAATCTTTAAATGCAGGATTACAAAAAAAAAAGTATTCAAAAAAGTGTAGTGTCCCTAAACAGTGTTCCAGTTGTTAGCGTAGGAAAAACATAACCACGAATGATTATGCCGGTGCTTTTATTGAGAGCGCTCTGGGGACCAGGGGATCAAACCCAAATCAAGTCCCAAAATGGTTTCAGAATAGATTTCATTTTATATGTTTGCTTGACATAATTGCCATTCAATCATATGTTAATCATCAACCTTAACATTGTTCTATTGTATACATTGTTTTTACCCAAGCATGAGTTTAAGCCCCCTTTTCCCCCCCTTAGAGTTTCACCGTATTATTATGTTTATCATGTAATTACATCGGCTTCTTCACGAGTGGGTGCTTAGGGACAGGTTCTCTCTGTCCTCCGCAAACACCGTGCCCATTACCGTTCCCGAGGCCTATGCTTCTGAAAACATTTTAACCCTATGCTATCACAGTGAGAATTGGCGTGAAAGACCAGAATGGAAGAAAGCTTGTAAAAGTGTCTCCTTTTTATGAAATGAATTCTCTAAAAATAATGAAATTTCTGAAGAGTATAAATTATGTTTTTGAAATTTGTTGAGTTAAAAAACACTGTGCAGGAAAACAATTTCATCGCTTTGGGGTTTGGGTTTTTTTATCTTTTTTGTTTGGTTTGGTTGGTTGGTTTGGATTTTTATTTGCTTTTGTTGTGGTTTTGGGTTTTGTGGGGTTTTTTGTTCTCTTTATTTTGCTAGTAGAACTGAAGCTTTGTTAAGGGTGAGATCTTTGTACACTTGGAGAGTTTAAAAGACTGTTAATTCCCTGATACACAGTCAGGAAAAACACACAATATTTTGCACAAAAGCAAAATATCTCCAGTCTTTAGGCCATGTACTTACCCAGGCCAGGTTGAGCTTGCTGCTGCATGAAAACCCATGAGAACAACTTACAAAACTAGCCCAAATGTAGAAATAGAGGTTTAATAGCCTTCTTTTAACTATTCAGTTTAAAAATGAGACAGTGATCTGATGATCTAATAAAACATAATCATGCTTCATTCAAAATTCACAATTCAAAGTGATTTTTTATTTCTTTAAGCAAGATTTCACTTAATTGAGAACAATATAACTGGTCTAATTGCATTTGATTAATTGCAGAAACTTTAATGGTAGAAACCTTAACCAAGATTATTCAAGTGCCACTTTAAAAGGTGAAGAGAATTCCTTTGATGTTTGTTTTCTTTTTATGGGTGTCTTTGTTTCCTCTTTCCTTGCATACTTCAGTTTTAACCCCTTCCTTCATGGATCTTAATCCACAAAAGTCGTGAGTGGTTTTGCAAGGCTAGATTCTATCCTTGCATGGAGATCCACTTGCCATTGTTTAGAAGACTGAAGAGGAACATATTTGGTGCTTAAACTTTGTGTCTTTTTCTTCGCACTGTAAAGAATTTTATCCACGAGTAATTCCATTGTCAGTGGGACAACTCATTTTAGCAAAGGGAACAGGATTTGACTCTTTTTGTGGTTTTATTTCTTAGACAGCATTTAAAAATCCTTTCACTTCTCCCCTACCTTCAATGGAGAACAATGGAGAAAAACCTTATTCAGTGTGCTATTTATACCTATTGTATTATGTTTATTTATCTGTTTACTTTAAACCAACAAGATAGGCAAAAATAACTTAGGTAAAATGGTTATTTTTCTCCATTTCATATTGCTACTTTTTTTGGCAGGACGGTTGCCTGTAAGCCAGGTAAAGAAAGGATCATTCTCCCAAAGCGGACTAAGTTACAGCAGCCAGCCTTGGGTTGGTGCTGCCTTTGGAGATGTACACTTTTAGAAAGCATGACTGTCTATGTCTTACAGACCTGGGAATTTAACATTCCCCTTAACTCTCTGCAAGCAACTATTGTATTGTGACAGCTTTGTTCTTCATATTTGCTTTTTTTTTTACCTGAACTGTGTTTTAGCTTGTTGTATCTAAAAGGTATGGTGTTTAATCCTGGTGCTTAACAGACAGTCTTGGCAGTCTTGGGCTTATCTTGCTTACATCTTCTGCAAAGGTGTCTCCTGAACTGCCCACACATTGCCACCATCTCCTGCTCTTCATGATGCCCCACTGGAGAGAACATTCACAAATGGTCACAGAGGACATTTGGCTCCTTCAAAAGTGCTTTGCCAAGGACTACAGAGGGACCTTAAAGGGGATTTGTAACCCTGGAAGGAAGCACATGTGCCTGAACTTGTTTTTCAGAAGAATTCCTGTCTTTGTCACAACTATCTTTTCAACACTTTAACATAATATTTTTATATAGACTATCTATGAGTTTGTCACTTTGTTGATGGACATCATATAAGACAAGTGGAAATATGTGAAGTTTTGCTAATAAAATGCAGAGTGATGTTTATCATGGTATGACTGAAGGTGCTATAAGGACTCAGAAGCTGGTTCCACATATCGTTTGATTGCACAAGGTGAGAAATATCTGTTAGCACTTAATGTTTGAGAAAGTATGCCTTCAAAGATGAATAAATACTGCTAGAAACCAAAACAGGAGGAATTTATTAAACAATTTACTTCTGAATAAAGTTGTAACAAAACTACTAAAAGGAAAAAACATAGGCATTGAACATTTCAAATAGATGCTGAAAAGCATCAGCTTGTATTTCTTGTTATTTAATCTTTAGGAGAAACTGGAAATAACTCAGTTACTTAAATAGTATAGAAAGCATGCAGAGGACAATGGGGAGACGTTTGCTAAACATGTTTCAAAATATTTATGAACTGATTTTTATTTTAGATAGCATTTTGATTTTAGAGATAAGTGTTCAAAAAAAAATACAAGATATTGTGTGAGTAATTCACAATCAGGACAACATTTTTTTGAGATGGCTCTTTGTGGAAAATTAGGAAGTGCAAGTGCTTATATATTTCTGAAGAAAATAAATTTCTGTCAAAACTCTTGTCCTTATTCCAGGGCTTTGATTCTTGAGGGCTTTTTAGAAACAACTGGCAAGATTATTTCTCAGGACATCTTTGGAATATACTGGTATGTAAAAGTGGGGGAGGTGACTTTCTGTTAATTGAGTCATTCAAATGATGACAAAACTCAAAAGTATATTCATTAAAAAATACTCAACTGACAAGAGATTTAATGCTCAGTGGGGACAAATGGTTTAGTGTATTTAAAGAATTTTAGAGACTGATCTTGTGAAGGCTTATTATTGTGAGTAGTTCTACTGAAGTAAGTCATGAAACATGCTTATATGTTTAAAGACCTGTGTAACAGTATGGTGGAATTACTGAAATTATTTAATTAATCTAAATCCTACCTATGGAGCAGGATCTGGATCTGGGAATATATTTTAATTTGAAAATCACTGTGTGTGATTCTTATTATGAATAGAATTTCTTTATATTTTACTGTACACTGTATATGAGCTCAGTAAAGTGCATACCTGAAATAGCATACACTGAATGTTAACATCTGCTGTGGTTAACCTTATGCCAGTGTGATCAAAAGATACCTGCCTTTATATTTATTTTGAGCTTGCAGTGGTAACTTAAATTTATTTGAATCTTATTATTTAAAATAAAAAAAAAATATGAACTGATATAAATATATATGAACAAATATACTTAATAATTTTTGAAAATAGAATGATCAGAAATTTAGAAACATAATCTCTGTTGACTTGAGTGCAAATATTTAGTGGCTTTAGTAATTAATACTTTATGATGGTATTTTCTGTAGTGCAATTTGGATTTTTTATATGTGAAATTCTTTTTCCTATCTCAGAAGATAAACAATTTCAAAATCAACATTGGTAGAGGTATAACTTTATAGTCTAGAGACTACTGTTTAGAGTATCAGATTAGTTTGTGTTGTGCACTTGCATGTATAGCATCACCAGTTATCTACCTCTTTAATTTAGATATTCCTGAGATCTCAAAGCTAATTCAGTAAAAATAGAATATTTTTTGCTCAGTTTTCATAGATAGACAGGTTTGCTTGGAGTAGTGGCTGGCAATGCTGAAAAGGGTTCTGTGAACTCAGTGAACAATTATATAAATCCATTTAGGGTTTCTAATACACTACATACATGAGTGGGTGACTCGCAGTTTTGCTGCATTAATTTCTCAGGCTCTCCATCTTTGATTTTCACATTAAATCTTTATTAGAAATTGTTGTGTAAACAAAAAATACTTATGAATTAGGCATGGCCTAAATTCTTAGCTTCTTTTATGTTTATGCTTCTCACAATTTTGACATACAGTGGTTATACTCACAAGAGGATTTGGGATAAGAAGCATTATACTGCAGGACCATAAGAACGAAAGAGAAGGTTTTTATAAAAATCGTTTTAGCATTCATACATTTCTTGTCTTGCAAGTTTTGGACATTTAACTAGTAATAGCCTATCAAGTATAACTTATATTAAACAATTAAATGGTCATTTAGGATTAGTTATTATGGCTGTGCATACACATATAGTAACTTTTGAAGTCTGCAATACATTTTATAACAAAATAATGTAAATTGCGCATTGCTCTTCTATAAAGAACAGAGTGGGGAAATAATTTCACACTGCATTGGATATGAAGGAAACTTGAAAATTATTTAGTTACAGATTTTTCTGACCAGGCTTGCAAAATGGCATATATTATGTTAATGGGCAGGAATTTGAAAATGAACTTGAATATTAAACACAGTAAGTTTGAGTTCTGACATGAATGCAGGCATGATTGGTGTATAGCATACAAAATAGATACTTTTTTAACCCTTGCTCTTATGGAGCAAGACATTGTCTCTTGTATATCCAAACACCCATAATTATAAGTGAAATATCAGACCACAATTTGTATTGCTATTAAAGTAAATTCCCTGTCAAATCAAATTCCAAAGCTAATTCCCTGTTCCTCCACTAATTCAGTTGTGTTGTGCTCTTTTACCTAAAATAAGCCCACAACCAGCAGACTTTACTGTTAATAATCCTGGGAAATGAGGTGTTTCTGCCTTTGCAGCAGTCGTGGGCATCCTTCAGGAAGCATGCAAAAATGGTGAGCACCACTCCATGGGAACTGGCCTCATGAGTCACGTCTGGCTCACTGGTGATTGCTAGGTTTGTGGTGAAGGCATCTATCACACATAATCATGACAGATATTGAGAGACTAACAAGCATATTATGTACTCTCATCATCAGTGTGCCAGATAGGTCATCAGCCTTTAGCCAGTTTTTACACAGTTTCTGAACTGTGTAGTAGGGATAGATACATGCTTAGTTATTTTACTTGGCTTCAGCCAAAAGGGATGAGAATTGCCTGCAATAATCCTCCAGGCCTGAGGAGTCACACTGCACTTTGCACAGGGAGGGCATTATGCTCCACATCCTTGGAGGTACTTAAAGCTGCATTGGAACCTCATGAGTCTTCAGAATTGGGCCTGGTTTGAACAGGGGTTTAGACCACATGGCCTCCAGAGACTCTTTGCAAATGGAATTGCTACGTGGTTCCATGGTTGTGAGCACCATCAGGTATGCCCATTCTTGTGTCTTTAGAAATCACAGTGTACTCAGTACAGAAGTGGCAGGGGCTGTGCTATTTTAACATGGCACTTTGATGTGATTGATCCTGCGCAGGGCAAAATCACACAGAGCATACAAAAAGCCACATGCTTCACTGAAGCCTCTCCAGCCCTACAAGCAATGGAGCTGAATTGCATGTGAGGCAAGCACAAGATCTTGTGCCTGTGTGCGACTATGATACCTGTGTACTTATTTCTCTAGTCCTCTAAAGTGCTCTGTCTCTGCTCATCCTCCCTGGTTCACCGAGCACAAACTGGACTATAAGACACTGGTAACTTCTGTGGTTCTTTGCAGAAAGTTGTTTTCCTTAGGATGTCAGGCTATGAATGAGCCTTTTCCTCACTGCTATTTCTTCCCCCATGAAACAGATGTATTCTGTTTAAAATTAGATGTCTTTTTCATGATCTTTCATACCCTTGGCATCCAGCAATGGCAGGCATGGGGAAAGCAGATGTGTCTGTGAGTGTCTAAAAATGCTGCTACTGACATGTGTGCATATGTGTGTGCTAGAGAGAAAAAACAAAAGTCAGAGATAAGACAGGAATAAAATTCTGCTTATTTGGGTGAAGAATCAACATGAGCTGTGCATGGTTTACAGCTGGACAGAGTAATGACAGTCTCTTCATCCCTATCATAGCTTCTGCAAAGAACCTGTTTAACTACAGGAATGGAAAACTGAGAATGTTCAGATGTTCAAAGTAGGGCTCCCTCGGGGTTGATGTCTCATGCTGGCTGTGGGTTACCCTTTTTTCCTCTTACTCACTCCAAGCTACAACCTGACTTTCCAGTTTAAGTTGATTCTGTTAACGGATGAGAAGAAAGGAGAGCAGAAAGGGGAAGTTAATCCTTGATAGCAAAAGGGTGAGTTTGATCCTGTGTTTACTAGCTAACAGAAGATATGCTTATGTATTTCTGAGGTTTCTCACTGAAAATTCCATTTTGACCCCAGGAGAATCCAGATCTTGCAGCGTGCTTGGGTCATTTTGTAAATCACGCTGTTTATTACTACTAAAATCCCTAACACAGCTAGGAATTTTGTAAAACAAGCTATCTAACATGGCTCTGGAAATATTAATTGACAGTTACTACAGATCTTAAGCCTTGCATTTGCTTTGGTGGGTCATCAACAAACCATTCTTGCAACTGGTTGTCAAATGCAGGAATTAAAATGACAGTTGAAAAACTGAGGCTGGTCAAAAATGTTAATTTTGGTCCAGGTTCTAAGTAGGCATATGGAGGAAGAGCAAATATGAGACAAACATAATAGATTCAATTTTTCCTGAAATCAGTGGTTAGTCTGGTTAAGGATCTTCACAAGGTCTCAGAAGGAGTCAAATGATGAGCACAACAGTTAGGAGAGAAAAAGAATTTCTGAAAGCTACTACTGATAAGTAGTTGAAGCTGTTCAAAAATGGCTGTTTATCTGGACTGTCAGACTCAGGTAATTTGCTGCTGAAATACCTGCACTGGATTGTAGGTACTTACAGAGAGTCTAACAGTGTGATGTTACATGCACTCCATCCTTTTACTTTTCTATTTGGGAATGACTCATAGCTGGAGCCACATTTTTTCCTAACAATCTGGAGAATGTGGCATGACCTCTTATTTAAGAAATGATTGATTATTTTTTAAGATATTTCATGTAAATTACAGATTTTATGGAGGTAGATGTTAATTCCTGGTTGTGCTTTAACTTAAATACTTTACAGTGGAAAAAGAAAAAAAAGGTCAAACAGTATAAATCAGTAAAAGGTGATATATACATGATTTGGTTCACCTGCTACTAAGACATCAATATGCTTCTGATCAAAATATCACGTTGCCTGTTCAGACAAAACATCACCATCCTGAGGACCTGTCCTTCATTTTCAACATGCAGGGGGCTAATAGTTAGCAGTATTATTTTTTTTTTTTCTCTCCCAGAGCATATTTCCACTGAAAGAGCAAAGCATTACACTAGACAGGATGTTTTAGGTCATTTATTTTGTTTTTGCTTTGGGTCATTTTACAGAAACACTTCTGCTCTCTAGCGTTAAAATGAGAGCCACTCCACTCCCCAGATATTACCCAGGAGCACTTGGGAACTCTTAATGATTAATACCATCGCAGTCCAGCCACAAACCTTTCTGGCTCAGATAATGCCAGGCAGCAAGCACATTTGACACTTTTAATGTATAATTAAGTAGAAAAAGTCAGCACTCAGTATGCAAATTTTTCAAAATGATAAATGATGCCATACAGCAGTAGGGATTGATTTGGTGTAAATGAAACTAATTAAGGAAATGTCAAACATAATTAATAAAACAGGTTTAAGCTGCAAAACATTGTCAATTGAATGAATGAGGAGGCATTGGTTCCCATTGTTTCTGCTTTATTTAGGGCTTGTGTTTTGCTTGTACTCTGTTCCTAAATGCACTTTCTCTACCTCACACCCTCCACTACCAATTCCCAGAGAGGGGGAAAATAAATTTGCTTGTCTCTCTACTGACTGCAGAAATTAATTGCAGAAATCTTGTCCCATCCAAGTGTTACATTCACTCACAGGACATTAACATAACTAATTTGAAAGAGCCCAAATGACTGCATAATAGAACACTGTCAGTATGCCTGACAGTCTTTGGTCATACCAAATTAGCTTGGTTTTCTAATTGAAATTTTTTTCCTAGGACTCTCTATTTCTTTTTCTCAGCTATTCATTTTTGATAAGAACAAAGGTTTTATATTTTACAAAAGAGTGCTTGACCTATAATTACTAGGAGGAAATTAGGGGAGGTAGAAAAGTCAGATTTAGTCCTGGTAATGATGCTGGAGACCTTGCTCCCTCTGGGGAGCCTGAAGAATAATGGAATCTTCTATTTTTACAGGCGACCTGTGCACTGGTGCTGACTCTAACTGTGAATCCACTTTACCTTGCAGATCACTTGCTTAACACTAAAAGTGCCAGCAGATTCACAGGCCATTATTTCAAATGTCATTCTGTGCCAATGCCATTTCCAAATGCCCTCCCCTTCTAATGAAATAGTCAAAGAACATCTGCCAGTTCACTTATCTTGTCCTTGTAAATTTCCTGTTTTAAGAGTTTCACAAAATGAAAGTGGTACTAAATTTAGGTAAATGGAGTCACAGTGAAGTGTTTGTTTTAAAAATAGATTATCACTAGAATGTTTCTATTTTTTTATAAAAGGCTACATAACCTGATTTTTCACACATATTTTGTTTTAGAGCAGAGGTTCTTCTTTATCAGTAAAGTTGTTTCTGGTAATTTATTTTCTTCCTTTGTATATCAGACTATGTGCTTGCAGCAGACCATTCAAAAAAACTTAAATGGTAGAATAGTTTACCTCGTATCACCTCCCTAAGTTCAGGCTAGTGGTTTCCACTGTTTATACAGGATTCAAGTTAGCTATATGTGCATATTTATTAGTGTGTGCACACATGTATAAAGTTAAATATCTCTGTGTGTATGTATAACATATATATATATAAAATATATAGAAGTTATCTAGAGTTTCAAATCCATATTATACTTTCATGCATTCATTATGTATCTATAATATGCATTTTTATATCATTAAATACATATTGCATGCATTCTTCTAATGGATGTTACGCATCTGACATAATCCAGGAGTTCTGAAGTTTGTTTTTTCTATAATTTTCCTATATCTCAGAGGCGCCACAACAGAGTTTGTGGTTGAAACATTAAAAAAAATTAAATTCTTTTTATGTTACCTTTAATGATTTGTAAGAACTTTCCTTATATTGATGTGAAATTTTCTATTTCAGTAGTAACTTGTAGTCTGCTAAATTTGTTAACATAATTTAATTATTAGAATTGCTAGAAAGAACAGTGTTGAAAACATCATATTTAGATACTTTCGATGAGGAAAAATAAATTATATGGAAATAAAATTAGGTGTAAAATTTTTCAAATTCCCTGTTATAGAAAACACTTGCAAGAATTTATAAAATCAGTGACAGCTTTTTTAAAGTCACACACTTTCACTTGAAGACAAAATGATATGGCTATACGTATGGTGTCAATCAACTCTGAAATCACTCTGTGCAGAAGCTTTGTGGTAGAGATTAAGCTTGGCAAGTCCAGATGGTTTTTGGGAACCACCACATCCTGACCACATTTTCCATTTCCATAGAAGAAGCAGTTGTGCACAGTCCTCTGTGCTTCAGACATCTTCCAGCTGTCTGGGATGTGCTGGCTTTGGTGCCTCAGAGGGTCAGACGAATGCTGCAGGAGCCCCCATAAATGGAGTGAGATATGTCAAATGCATCCCAATCTAGAAAGTAAACATCAATCAAGGAATTCAATGTCCTGTTCCAGATTGTGCAGCAGCTAAAATAATCCCATTAATTTTATCTCTAAATTCTTCTTGTTGTATTTAAAGGAATCAATCCCTTTGCAATTAAATAAAACATATACTTTTTTGTTTGAAATTAAGAAAAAAAAAATTAATTTTAGTTCTTTAAACCTCAGTGTGCATTCTACCATAAATCCCAGCTCGTAGTTTTCAGTACCTATATCAAAATTTGTGATACTCTCCACACGAGGTGAGAGCATTTACATCCTTTCTCAGAAGTCTTCTGCAAAATACTTCAGAGAAACTGAATTTCTCATGAATTATTTAACCAGATAACAATCTTTTCTAGAAGTTTCTTACATTTTCTGACATTCTCACCAGCTCACCCAACCTGACTCAAAAGTTACAGCCCTTTTCCTGTAGCTCTCAGATGAAGTTATATCATTTTTAGTGCCAGAGTAACAGGTTAAATAATAAGAATGTCCACATCATCACAATGTCTGTGTCCTTACATGCAAATATTGTGAGCTGAACTTTGGCTATCTGTTTAATGCACCTAATATTTAAGAAAATAGTTGTGTCTTTTCCATCTGTATCTTGTAGTCTTTTATTTAATGTTTGATTTCCTCCAATTTACCTTTATGAGTGCACAATTTTCTAAAAGTAGAAACAGAATAGTTCTGTAACATGTTGGTTATGTTTCTTCCACTACAGTGTGCATGTAAGTACAAAAATGGGAACTACTGAGAACCTCAAAGTTTAGGATTACCACCATGACTGTAGACTGTGGTTCAATTGTTTCTGCTTGTTTAACTACAGGAGTACCTATAGACCTTTCCAAACCCTTTCATTACCTACATTTTCAATACCAGGTATTCTCTCTGCTTTTTAAATCTGTGCTTATGTCACCTGACTTCTTTACAAAAGCTTGTTATAGCTTGCTCTACTAGAAGAAAGAAATTAAGGTTTCAGGTGGATCACTATTTTTCTTAATATGTTGTGATCAGGGGAGAAATGCAAACTTCTGCATCTGAACTGGTCTTCTATACTTAGTCTATGGTCCATGGAAGCATTGTCACGGTTTTATTATTGTAATGCCAGGTTAGATATTGAAAATAACTCAGATGATTTCCTCCCTGAAAGTGCTTACTTGATTCCTTGACTGCAACTGGAGCTTAGCATGACAAGATCAGGTTTCGAGTAATGGTTGCAAATATTAGTGAGAGGCCAGTCTATCCAAATACTCATCATTTTGGATGATATTCCACAGTATTTGAACTTGTTTCAACTGAATCCTAAAATTTAAGGGATTGGATTACTTTCCCAAATGTCTCAGATTTATAGTTCCTGCCTTGATGTTTGAGAAAGACAACCTTGTGAGACCTTCACAGAAAGACTTGGGGATGTATCTGCCTAGAACTGTGGATTATTGCACTGCCACCAGCTTTCTTACTGCACGTTAACTGAACAGATAAACCCCAAATTTGTTCACTGACATTTTTATCCATAGATCCTGCTCTTGTATATCCATACATCCTTCCTATATCCGAGGACATAGATGCAAATACATCTGAGGATGGACATACTTATTTACCACATATACTATATGTATGTTGTATTGGATATATTTTGTATCAACAATTGTGTGATAACAGGACCAGAGCAGTGATCATCCCCCTGTACTTGGCACTGGTGAGACCACACCTCGAATCCTGTGTTCAGTTTTGGTCCCCTCACTAAAGAAATACATTGAGGTGCTGGAGCATGTCCAGAGATGGGCAATGGAGGTGGGCAGAGGTCTGGAGCACAAGGTTGATGGGGAGCAGCTGCAGCAGCTGGGAGTGTTCAGAGCTGGAGAAAAAGAGGCTGAGAAGGAACCATAATGCTCTCTACAATTCCCTGAAAGGAGGTTGTAGCAACATGGGGGTCAATCTATTCATCCAGGTAAGAAGCAATGGGACAAGAGGAAATGGCCTTACAATTTGTCAGGGCAAGTTTAGGTTGATACTAGGAAGTATTTTTTCCACCAGAAAGATTGTCAGGCATTGGAGCATGCTGCCTGGGTAAGTAGCAGAGTCATCATCCCCGGAGGGAGTTAGAAGATGAGGAGAGGTCTTGGAGGCAAGGTTTAGTGGTGGACTTGACAGAGCATGGTTAATGGTTGAGTTTGGTGATATTAGAGTTATGTTATTTACATATGTGTGAGGGCATATGTACAGATGTGTAGCATTAATCTCGGATACCAGTCCTACTTGACGGACCCATTAAGACAGGCTGTAGAGGCTGGGACAGTGTTTTGGGCAAATCATGCCTATATGCCTGTGAGTCTCTTTGTAAGATACACCGTTGGCTACCATTGTGGTCACCAAGGTGTTTCAGCAGACTACATTGGAAAAGTTTCTGGAAAACTTTTGAAAAATTTGAATATGTGCTAAAATATGACCATGCTGTCTGGAGGTCCCCAAACCCACTTGAAGGTTCACCAGCATTCAGCACAATCTGGCAACCACCAACCAACCTGTCAGCCTTCCTGGTTGGCGTTTAAACAGATGACAGGTAGTGCTATAGAAGGCTAAGCTAACGTGTATGGCGTGGCAGTAAAGGAAATATATTTCACTCCAATTTGGTGATTCATAGCTGCATATATATGGTTTAAGCCAGCATATGTAAAGTGGCTATATGATAATATGAAGCATATTTTCAATTATACTTACCTTAAAGTAAGGATAAATGATTGAATACATGTGCATTACATTCTACCACAAAATTGATTACTAATAATGGTAATAATAATAACAACAGCAACAACCATAATAATGACATATAATAATTTTATATAATAATGATGGCTAATAAATAGTAGTAGTAGTAATAATAATAATAATGACAATAATATCACAACACAAAAATTATTCTGTTCCTCAAAATAACTTATGTCTTGAAAGAAAAAAAACCCAACCTTTCAACCTTGGAAAAGGTTTTTCTAAAATCATTAAATAAATAGTAAATAATAACAAAAATAATATAAAAAAGCTCACATATACATTACCTTATTGCCTCTTTTTCCCCCTAGGTTGTGATTTAATGAAACAGACAATTTTTCCACACTACTAACATTCTTAGATCATCATGGAAATAGGGATTTATATAAGTATTCCTCAAAATATTGCTTTATTTACAGTTTCCACATATAACTTTTCACAGAAATCTGATGACAAAGACAGTCAAAACAGGAAAAACAATGGGAAAGTTTATGACGTATAAAATGAATTCTTCAAAAGAATTTTCTTTCAAAATACCAAGGGTTATAAGTCAACTACATGCAGCACATATTACTATTTATTACCTTGCATTTGGCTGAAATTCATCTCTTTTGACAACCTTGGGTAAATCATGTTACATATTTCATAAAATATGAGTGCTGGACCTTTTTCTGAAGACACTACTTAGTGAGTGAACTCATGCTATTCACTGCATCCCAGTTGTCATAAGCTCCCTTAAGACTGGGACTTTTGCAAGGTCCTGTGGTGGCAGACTCAAAGAAAAGGTATTTATAGAAAACATCTGCAAAGAGCTGATGCCTCGTCCAGTTTTCAGAGCTCAGATGGAAATCAAAATACAAATTGAGATACTCAAGTTTCCCTTCTGAGCAAATTTACTGGGTGAAAACTTCAGTTTTTTGCTTTTGTTTTATTTGAATATGTTCAGAGCTTCACAAAAACACAACTTCATAGCTAATGTATTTTTTATTCTTGAAGATTCATTATTTTACAGTGAGGTTACTGAACCTGGACCACATAGCGCACATTACTCAGCACAGTATTACTCAAAGTATACATGGCAAATGGGATTCAAAACAGCGCCAAATAGGCATCTGCTTTTAGCAGGGAACAAAAACGCTTGTAGCTCCTTTATTAAAAGGTATTATGGTCCATTTATTTTTAAACTATCTCTCTAACACCATTAACCAGCATATAATTTAATGTACTCCCAAGCAACTTGACTTATACATCTCCTTCAAAACATTAATTTACTTTTGCAAATTGATGTAAAAGATGCCTTTGACCCCTGGAGTGACTTAAACCACTAACAACAAATTGGATTATCCTTTAAAACAAGACCATAATTTTTATTTTTATTTTGGAATAAAAGTGTGCCATTTCTGGAAATGAAATAATACTGCTTATAGGGAAATAAAACTTGGAAAAATTACAATTATTTATTTTTTCCAACCTTATGTGTGGCAATGTTAAGAGACTTGCTTCAGAAAATTTTCAGTCTATTCAAGCATTTTTAATAGATTAAATAAAAAAAAAAATTGCTTGGTTGTTTGGGATGATTTAACTTCAATAAGTGGTCATTATGCTAATGCACTATCTTACTGAAGAGTCACCCTCAAGTGTGACAGAGACTCTGCTTCCAGAGCTGACAGAAAACTAAATCTGTCTGAGAGTATGCTTATTTTTTAAAAATGATACAAATATCAATCTTATTCAAAAGCTGTGCTACTGAGAAGGAAAATGTTACTATTTAACTAAGGCATGTTGTACTATGGTGCATTTGAAGATGCTCAATAATTGCTAGGCTTAACTATCACAACTGACTTTATTTATAGGGCCGTTGTCACTTTAACCCATAGAGGCCAAGTAAGAGAAATGTCAGAAGAGAACAGTCAAATGCATATGACTTGAATTTGACAGAGCTGATTGCTGAAAGCTGTAACTGACTCATATCCTTATCTTGGATATGTACCAGAAGAAGAAGAGAAACCTCCCCGGTGGGTTGTGTTACATGCATTTTCCCCCTCAGGTCCCAAGAATCCACTTGCTAAAATCTAAGATCCTGATACAAAGTCTATGGAAATAATGGCAAGACTCTTATTAATTTTGATGGAGACCCTAAGGGTTTGCTTCCACCCCCTTATTTGCATTGTATATTGGCATAAGCCTCCTTCAGCAAAACATCTAAATACACATTTAATTTTAGCACATGAGCAACACAATGGATTATTCTGCAACTGGTCTTGCTGATTGCAGTCAGAAAGGTGCAGTGAGGTGAAAAAATCTGGCTGCACACTATGTTGGCATTTTCTTTCTCAAAAAAGACATTGATTTATAACACATGGAGATTGCAACTTTCATCTTAGGAAATGCAGTTGTATTCGTAGTTTCTATTATAGTTCTCTGTAGAGAAAAGGTTTAGAAAACTTGATTTCATTATCAGAGCAATTAATTATAGTTGGGCTATTTCTAAAGGATTTATGTAATATTTATAGGCTTTCTGAAATGTGTGGAGTGTGGAGTTTTCAATTTATCCCACAAAGAAGCTCTACACTGATACATATCTAGATGTTCAGAATATATCTTACCACTAAACTGATATTGCAAGTCATTAGTATGAACAGCAAGTGACTTCAACTACCACCTTATTGTGGATCTCAATTTGCACAATCACGTAGATTGTATAATGAAAACATTTACAAAAGAAAGAATTACTACACAAGCTTGCACTGAACATTCACTTCCTCTACCTGCTGCCAGTTTCAGATATTAGGAGGAGAATAATATGAGCAGGGCAATTATTTGATTAGTTATTACAAGAAGGGTATTTCTTTCAAAAGGAACCCAATATTAAAGTGCAAATGTTTTTATATGTCAAGAGTTTCAAATGTTCAAATACTAAATATTAAATTAAATATCCAAATAATAAATATCAATTGAAATATAGTTCAAGTGTTTTGTCATTTTATTATCCTTTCATGACTTGGAGGATTTACATTCAAGTGAGTACCACTCTGACATGAGATATGGAAAATGGGACACGTTCATAAGTGGAAAAGTTTTCTTTGCCTGCTTTTGCTGCAAAAGGCATTCTTCAACCCTCAGTTGCTCCCTGCTGTTCAGAAATTTGCCTTTCATGAAAAAAAAAATCCTATTCTGAGTTTTAGACACATGTAGGTTGTGTAACTGTAGTATTCCCATCCATGCAATCCTGCTAAACCACTATTTATGTATCTGCTTTTGAAAGTAAGAAATTCAGATTTCAGTGGACATAGAGATTACCACTCAAAGCAGCCATGGCCATTCTACAAGGGAGACCATTTCTGAGAGTTGGACACTGCTGCAATGCTGGTTCTGTGATGCTATGTTCTTCCTCCACAAAACAAGCTATGTCTAGGTTACAACAAATCTTGTTTTATGGCAGAACAGAACAAAGGTCTGGGGGAAAGTCTAGAAGCCTTATTTAGTAAATCAGAGTGGCAGGTCATTTGTTTTATATGCAGAAAAGTGATATAATAATTTTTGTTACAGTGACATGTTCAAAATCTTCTTCTTTTCCCCGTGTTACCCTAACTGCTTCTCTGAAAAATCCAGATGCCAGCAGCATGAAGAGCTGGATGAGAACACATATGAAGATACATTTATAAAAATTTCATTATATGTCACTTATATTGTTCATGTTTAACAGTCTAGAGATCTGACTAAATACAAAAAGAACAGAATTTATCTTTCTACTTATTTTGCGTTTTAAATTCGGGGGAGAAGTGGTAACCCTTTTTTTTTTTTTTCATGCACTTCACCTTAAAGAGTGAACAAAAAACCCATATTCTGGCCTGTTTTATTGAGCTGGAAAAATAGATCTTTACAGTGCTTACATCTCTCTTTTTCCCAAGCCATCCAGCCTTGACCTTACCAGAGATTATATCCTTAGGCTACGTCCAACCTCCCTAACACCCTGTAATCCTCATTGTTTCACTCATAAGCAGATCAGCATTGAAAGCTTCCTCATATTAACTGTTAAGCAGCCAAATTCAGATGAAAAGCTAATCTATTCAAAGCAGTTGCTTCTCAAAACAGGTCACATCATTTACTGCTATACTGAAGTGGGAAGTGACTAATAAGATAAACTTTTCCTTAGGAAAGTGGTTCTAATGCTATTCCATCACTCTTGTGAGCTGCTCAGTGAAGCAAGTTATCTGCTCTCCTTCTGTTTCTACATTTATTCTGCAGCCTGGTATTTAGGTTTAGAGCAACACATATATAAAAGCAGCTTTCTTTTTTATAAATGAGCAACCAGTGAGTTTTTAGACATATATTTAAATCTAGAACAAAAATGTTGCACTTTAGTTGTAGGATATATTTTTTCTAGATCTTATTTTATAATGTAGACACCATTCTTACAGAAAAGCATTTTTCTAATATTCTTCTTTTTTTTAATTCAAGAATCATTTTTGTAGTTTGTCACATAGGTTAAAAATGTGTCCAGATTTCAAAAAGACATTATCAAATTTATGTACATGTTGATTCCTTTTTTTTTTGTTCCTTTGACTAGCTTTATTATACTTCCAGGTGTGCTAAATATATATTCAAGTCTTATCTTGTATTTTCTGTCTCCTCCAATGAATGTTCCACAAAATTTAAAGAAAGTCTTTACATGTCATTTTGGAACCTCAAGTTAACTATTTCATTTTGTTTCATTTAAAAAAACAGGAGAAATTCCTTTAACGTTGACACTGTAATCTGAATATGAACTTTATGATAGTTGTAGAATTTTCTCAAGCTCAGTTGAAATTAAGGGAGAAATCAATAGCTAATCGATAGTAAAAATTTATTAATTATATATAAATATGATAAGCACAATATAAAAATAATTTAAAAGCATAAATAAATAAAAATTATAAACAAATAAATAAGAGAATCTAATCTGTTTCTGAAAATGATCAGGAATGCCCTAATTTCCCAGAACTCATGAAGCTCAGACATGGCTCAGTTAAATGGATGAAACTAATCAAGAAAAGAGAGAAAATACAGATTAAAGGATCTTTTTGTTCTTTTAAAAACAGAACACTCACAGCACTGTTGAATTAAAGAATCATGAGCCTCTGCATGTGATTTGGTGATTGGAGCAGCCTTGGGAGCTGCTGGGAGTGTTTTCACTTTTGTGGCCCATATCTCCTGCTTAAATGGGCTCAGAATTTCGTCCTGAGGCAGTGATGTACCAGTTTAGACTTTAAACCCTGATTTGCTCTTATACGGGTAACCTCTTCCATGAATTCATTATTTTTGCAAAAGTACAGACGCTGAAGCAAAGGTTCCCCAGCAAGGGCAAAAGCAGATTTATTACTGATGAAAATAGACTACTAATTCTATGTTCACTCTCATAAAACTCTTGCAGTGCAGCAAGGAACAAAAATTAAAGAAACATTTGGAAGGTCAGCAGCACAGGAATATTATGTAAAGAACAAAGACTGTGGATTCCAAAGGGTGAACTGCAGAAGTGTAAAATGGGCATCTAGTCTCAATTTATCAACCATAACTTTCCATATACCGTGTTGCTGCATATGGAGAAAAAGGTCCCCTGGTAAGCAGAGTAAAATAATCCAGTAGAGTGTATGAAAATATCGCTATTGGCAAAAGATGACATTTTTTATTTTTTTTTTTTTTTTTAGTAATTAAATTTAGTTTTCTAGATGAAGAGAGAAGAAAAATCATGAACTTCACTGACCTGAAATATCCCATGCTTGACTGCATTGAAAGTGAGATGTGTAACTTTGGAACGATTCTCTGTTCTGAGACAGTGATGGGCATGGACCTGACAACTGTATCTTAATCACCATAGAAACATTTGGGAAAAAAACCCTGAAAGATCAAAGAGTACATTAATCAACTCCAACTGTTCTTCCACTTTGACACAAATATTACATATTAAAAACTTCCCTGTTCAACACTGATGGTCCAAAATCATGCAGCAAATTATTTTCAAAGGATTTTACCCAAGTTAGAGTGATATCTGTGTTGTGGTCACAGGGAATGCACCCTCTTCAGTAGACTGAAGTCAGCATGCACTAAAATAGGACAAGCATGCTGGTTTTGGCACTTAAATAAGCCAGCTTTCTCTTTGGAAAAGAACTCAGGTTGCTACCTATACCAATATAATCACTTGTGTTACTGCTGTGCAGGTACGTTCCTTGTTTTCATATATTTTATATTTCTATTTTGAGTTCATATCCCCCTATAAAATAATTTGTGTTAATTTTTCTTAGCAGAGTTTGAGTTAGAGAGGGAAATATTCTTCCCTATAAACACTTTATTCAATTAACTCATTAGGTCTTGTTTCCTTATTCAATAGGGAAAGACATAATTTCATCATTGCACACTAAAATAATATCTAACTAAACAAAGCAAAAGAAAACACCAAAAAACAAACAAACAAACAAAAAACCAACCAAGCAAAAAAAGCAAAACTAGAGAGCAACAGATGTTTTGAAATAATAATCAGGGAAATGTTAATCAAAACACCACTTTCCTTTCAACCAGCTAAAGCTGGAATGGTTTTCAATTTTTAACACATTTTTACTTAGTTCCTATCCAAATCACATTAACACCTATTGTAGTGTAATAAGGAATCTAAACAAATGCTCAGGTTTTGAGGGACTATGCTTTGAACAGTCACTATTTATCAGAAAGGAAAATGGAAATATCTTGAAATGTCCAGAAGTGCATGGTCCTATGTTATGCTCACACGGCACAAGAGTAATGCCTACAAGCAGACATGAAAGGTGAAGCTCCAGGCTCACCCACTTGAAAGATTACACCATAAATGGGATTAATTTGAAATTTCCATCATATAGAGATCAATAAGTAGATTAAAACAGAAAAAGACTGTTTATGTCAACACCTGCACTCCACAAGCAGCAGATTTGGTAGGTGCTTACATGCAACAGGGATGAAAAACTAATCTTATCATTAGTGGTATATTTGGAGGAGTAGCATAATAGAGCAGAGTAGTTACATTTTCCCTCAGTATAACTGTGATAATAACTCACACAGATGTTATTGTAAGTTTATAAATACTTCATCACCAAAGACAATGGAAAATTAGTAGTTCAGAGAAGAGCCCTAACCATGATTAAGAGATTCGAGGAATAAAAATGTGAAAAAAATATATAAAGTACTGAATATATATTTATAGCTTGGCTAAAGACAACAGGAGGGTTCACAATAACTGTGAATATTTGAAGAGAATATTCACTAAAAATAGAGGCTATTTAATTGACCATACAGAGGGGATTGAATGGGAGAAATGCAATGAAACTGAGAAGGGTTTATCATACATAATTGGGAAAAAAGCTCTGGACAGTGACAGCTTGTGGGAGTGGAAAAATGTTTCAATTTTTTTATTCTTTGCTGTATACCTTAACAATATCCCTTTCACTAATGCCAACCATTGGTCTGTCAGAGAAGAAGACAACTCTTAGGTGTTAAAGAAAAAATACTACTAAAAGCATTACAAATGTTACATTACAAATCATTGAAAAGCTTCCTCCTGCCCTTGGCAAGCAGAAAAATGGTGGAATGTCCTTTAAAAGTATAGACTGTCCCTCACTTGCATCTACCTATGACCAATCTGTAACTACACAAAAATATTTTGCCAGTTGCTACATGCAAAAATATATTTTTGAAAATTCTTCTGGAAATAATGCACTATCATGGGTATGTAACAGGATTGATTTTGTATAACGAGACTGCTGGCACCGTGACACTGCCAATGATCATCCAGTCAGGAAAGCTTTACCAAACACCTCCTGGACTCTTGGAATGGACAAATTCTTCTATGGGCAAGCAGATACCCCATCTTTTTCACTTCCTTTACATGAAAATGTTGAAAACTATTGCAGATGAAACAGCAGTGCAATGGTAAAAGGCATGAGAGACACTGTGACACAGTAGCAGTATTTGCAAAGCTGTGTCAGACAAATGTCTTCTTATAATTTTTAAATTTATATAAAAGGAAAAATCTCTGAAAAAGCACTGGCACTGACTTCTAATGTTTCTGATTCACAAACCACTGAAGACCAGGGCAGTGTTTGAGAATATTGCTGTATTTTCAGTTTACTCTTTAGGGAAATTATTTGGTTACTGGCAGGCAGAAAATAATGCATTTGGTCAGTCCTTGTTCTGATCCAGCTTGAATGTTCTCATGGAATATTGGAGCTCTGGTGCTCATAAGATACAGCATTGACTTTGACATGGAAAATAATACAGGACCACTATATGGTAAACTGCCAGTGCTCACTCCCACCATACTTAATCTTCTTGTATGTCCTGGTAGGGCTGTTCTTCCCACATTTTTTACGGCTATCACTCTGCTACAGACATTATCTGCAATATCCTTCCTCAATGACAGCCACTCAGAGAAATTCCAGCAAGGCAGATTTCCATCAGGATCTATTAAAATAAAACATTTAATAGACAAATTCTTGAACATCACTGAACTTCTCAAAGTTATTTTGAAATGAACTTCTAGGAGTTTCTTTTAAATCTTCCACTTACCATCCTCTTCAGATTCATGCTTGCTACAAGAGAACCCCTAAACTGTGAGGAGAAAAAACTAGCAGAGTAGCTCCTCAGGGGAAAGAAAAGTTATCATTCTATCAGGGCACATTTTTGGAAAAGTCACATGAGTGGAAAAACATTTCCTACTTCATGCTGATATTAGTATAAACTCATTTAAAGGAAATGGACCTTGTAGTTTAGTAATTTGCATACAGTTTCAAAGAAATTATGTCATGTAAGGTAAGGAACAGTGCATATGACAAAGTAAGCCCAGCTTAGCCTAGCTACTGTTTTCTGAATTTTCACTGATCCACTCATAAGCAAGAGTCACAGGAAGCCCGTTTTGACTTGCAGCAGGGAACAGACACACATTTCACAACATGTTGTTTACATGCCAAATGCTGGTCTAGTCATATTCAGCCCACTCTAGAAATCAGTGCATCATAGATTTTGCTTATGATCTTGCTTGAGGAAGGAAAAATAAAGAAATAACAATTAAAGTACTGAAAATTTTCTGGATCCTCAACATTGTTCCAGAAGTGTCTTTGAAGAAGTAAGTAGATTTTACGCATAATGTTCTACAGACCTAATCATAAAAACTACAAATTACAAAGAAAACCTTGACAAAAAGATGGTAATATTTAATATATTAATTTTGTTTCTTTCTCCTCAGAGTATTTCTCTAGAGTACCTGTATCAATTCTTATCTTAATCAGACTATTAAATAAGATAATAATATTCTTATTTTTTGCATTTTTTACAGTCTATTTTTTACATCCTACTGCCTTCATCAGAACTGCTCTTTGATTTTACCTTCTATATTTTCTCACTGATGACCCTATGTAGACAGGATAGGTTTAGCAAAGGTGTAAGATAACACAAGAAATGAAGGACCTGAGGAATGTAGTAATGAAGAATGAGGAAAGTAGCTGCCTTGACAAAATATAAATATAAATACAAAGGATTTTGTTGCTTTTTTCCCCCACTAACATTCAAAAAAATTATTGAGAAACCTTTTGTTTTCTCTCCTGTACATTGCTGTCTCATCATTATTCATTCTTATGCTTTAAATTCAGACTTAAGAGGTTTTTGCTACCTCTCTAATACCAAGAAAAGAAATGTTATCTGTTTCTTTCACTTTAAATTTCTCAAGTACCTCTAGCACCATTAAAAATTGTTTAAGTTGCATGTGGTGTCACAGCGAGCACTGAATGAGTTTGACATGTAATTATATTTGTCACAGAACGCACTATAGAGGGTAAGCAGATTATCAGAAATTTTTTATTTAAAATGTGTAACCCTAGAATGTTATACACATATCCTTGTATTCATATGCTCCTATTTGGTAGGACCATGAACAGGGGTAGGGTTTGATTACCATATTTTTGCTGACACTATTAGAAATTTTCTATCAGCCATTACAATTCAAAATAAAGTGATGACTTAATAGATATTTCCCTGCAGTGATTGCTGCCAGCACAGAACTTGTATGGGCTGCATGACTTGCCTTACAGCTGTTCTGTGTCTTTTGCTGGCTAAGGGTCACAAGGATAATTTGGCCCATAAACTGAAATAAATGTTTTGTGTTGCTCTAGTGTAATACCCATATGCTAGAGAACCTTGTTTTGGATGGGCATTTTCAGAAATTTGAATTTGGCACCTTATTGTCTGCTTTGTCAGGGATATCTAACACTGAAATTCCACCAAGCAGTCAAATCAACCCTCAGTGCTATTCCATTTAAATAATCAGCAGAATCAAACATGGCTCTAAGCAACCTGGACTTTTGAGTAAATGGTCAGGCAAATCTGAATCCTGGATGCTCTTTCCTATCTTAAGAGCTTCTCAAAATTTCTTGGAAGGGGGGAATCTCGAACTTTCTTCAAATCTGAACTACAATGCTTAGATTCATTCTTAATAAAAACAAAATTAAATTATTTGTGGACATTTTAAAATACCCTCAATTAAATCTATGCCAGAATCAGAAAAATTCCTGGTAGAATAACTTTCCCCTTTACATTTTAAGCTTCACCTACATTTCTGGGATGAGATGATTAATCCAACCAACATGCAAACAATAAATTTATGGCTGTAATTTTTTTAGTACAGAATTGATAGCAAGTCTTCTAGAAGTATCTAAGAATCACTTCGGATTAATTAATCCTCTTCCAGGTAATTTTAATTTAATCCTAAATCCACCTATTTAAAACTTGTTATATAGGATCCGTGAGATGGACAATAGCAGCATCAAAGTAAATTAGGCAAAAGAGAGATGGGCCTGATCAAGAAGAAGCTTCTCTACCTGTTGTATCTTTCTGGCATCACTGTGAGCCATACTAACCTGAAATCAAGTGCATGGAAACCATAAAACAGAGTAGGAAAGTTTGTGACCTTAAGTATTATTCTAGGAATCACTACAGCTATTTCAGTTGTAGGTAGGATAAAACAGATATAATGAAGATAATGCTGGGAATTGTTACCCCTGCAGTCTCCCCATGAATGATTTCTGCAGCTAGTGAATGTTTGTTTGTTCATTTGTTTATACTATGTCTTCTTATTTCTGTTCAACTTCCTTTGTATAAGCATGGCTTCAGCTCTCTCCTTCCTTTGTTCCCTGATATTTTTTAACATAACTAGTCTGCAGAATCAGTGAGTCTCAGGGTGTGAATGCTGCTGCACATTTCAGTATAAAAAAATGAAGCACATTTTGTATTTTTTAAAAATTGTTATGTAGCTACATTTTCACCCATAAAACTTCTTTTTTATATATATATGTATATATACACACACACATGTAGTTCTTTGCCCCTAGCCACATGTTGCAAAGCTTCAATTGACAAGAAAGTTTACTGTAAACAGATCTGGTTTGTCATCAACGCAAAACAAGCTTTTTGAATGACATCTTCACAAAGAAAATAAAAGAAAGTACTACAGTGATCACACTAAGCAAGAGTAATAGTACTTGTTGTTATTGTGAGACTGCATGGGGTCAACTACCTAAAAAACTGGTGCCTTTGCAATGCGCCTGTGATTCAGCACCACCTTCACTTTGGTCATGCAGGTGTCTCTTCGTCTCCTTCTGGTTGGACACCTAATAGTCTAAATGTGTTCCCACTGATTCTGTTCTTTTTGAGATTGTTTTATCACAAGCAATTGGCAAGGGTTTTAAGACAGGAGGACTTTGAGTGTGGCACATTTCTAGTTTAGTTTATATCTGTTGCAAAAAAAAAAAAAATAAAATAAAAAGGCCCCTTCGAATATTCTCTTTAATAACTTGAAATTTTAATAAGGACCTAAGGAACAGTTGAACAGAGAGTGAACTTATATTTAAATTAGGACTTTGAGAGCTTGGAGATTCTAACTTGGTGAACTCTAATTAAATCCCACAAGGCCATCAGGTCTGCCTCCCTAGCTCTTGATGGTGAAAGTGAGGTCTTCAAAAAGCATCCCTTGACAGTATACAAGTGGGAGAAAAAAAAAAATCCTTCAACTCTTCACGATAGCATTTTATAATGCAAGAATTCCTGAAGGAGTACCAGAAAATAGGAACAATAGTTAGAGTATGAAACTGTAAAAAGCTGAGAAATATGTTTTGAGTATTAGTATAGCAGTCCTCCTGAAATTCAGTTTTGTCATGTTTTTAAAAGACCACTGCTTATATAAATTTCAGTGGACCTGATGCTTAAAGTAAGTGTCATAGAATACACTATTTTTCTGGTTGCTATTGTATTATATTTGGCTGAAACATAAAGGAATATTGGCTGGATGTTTGACATTCTGCCTCATTTGGCAAAATATATTTGGCTTGTTAGGCAATTGCTACTATTTGAATAAGTATGTAGCATGCATGCTTCAAACCATGAAGTACAGAGAGGTGAATAGACGCCTTTCAGAGTTTTGTTTTAGCTCAGATTTTAAATTAACTGGAATTTTTGTAGGAGAAGATCTAAGAAAATCTAAATAATTTAATCTTTTATATACCTGTAATTTAAAAGTTTTGTATATGGAGATTCAAGTTGCATTTCAGATTTTTTGTTCATTTTTCATTATTCCAGAGTTGACAGAATAATGTCACAATGATTTTTATCTTGTCAACCATTAAAATACATGACAAAATAGTTCTTTTCCTTGAAATAAAAACCAAAACATGAGAATTAAAAAAAACCCTAAAAAACCCCAAACAAAATAACCGAAACCCTCTCTATTTGAAAAATTTACCATTCCTTCTGGAGAACATAACTTTTTCATTGAAGATTTGTATTGAAATAACAAAGTCATACAGAACATTAATTTATTACAGCTGCTAACATAGCTCTCATATGGTCAAATTTGTCAAACTGGTTCTTCATACTGACAAAATGTTTTATTGTTCTTAAGAAAATACCCCCAAAATTGAGGAAATAATCCACTATATGGTTTTCAAGAAAATCAAGGTTTATTCACAGTTAGCTATTTATGTTTGTTACCAAGTTGTCCTTAGATATTATTTGTCATTTTTCTCGAGAGAGACCCTGCACCATTTTTTGTCTTTCCCACTATACTGACAAAAGACTTATACTGTGACAGCCTTATGGAGAATCAGTGGTGACTTTCTCCTAAACTCAGCAACTTTCTTTTTTTCTCTGAGCCTTTCTTTCTCAAAGCACTAAATAAAATAACCATTCGATTATTATTTCTATTCTGAGATGAATTTACACAGATAATCAGGATGAATATGTGCAACTTTTCCTGTGGAGGTTAAAAAGTAGTTTTTTACGGAATGGATCTAATCAGAAGACAGATATGACTGAGCTCATTTTCATGTACTTGTACAGCATGAGGCATTACAGACTTATCAAATTTATCCTAGAATTAATTCCCTTTGATAAGATGATATTAATTGTGATTTAGTGACTTCACTGCAAATCTTTGTGCTCATAATTAAGTTCCAACAAGTAAAACGGAGTCCAGTAATTCTTGGATAAAGAATATATTGACAAGATTAAAAAAAAAAAAAACAAAAGCATTCTTATGTTGAAAAGACTGTCATGAAACCATAATTTTTCCTGAGTTGGAAGATACTCAAAAGAATCATAAAAGTCCACTCCTGGCCCTGCACAGGACACCCCAAGAATCACACCATGGACCTGAGAGCATTGTCCAAACACTTCCTGAACTCTGTCAGGCTTTTCACCCACCCTCTGGGTGAAAAACCTTTTCCTGATATCCAAGCTAAACCTCCCCTGGCACAATTTCAGGCCATGTCCTCAGGTCCTGATCACCACAGAGAAGAGATCAATGTCTGCCCCTCCTCTTCCCCTCCCAAGAAATTTCCAGACTGCAATACGGTCTCCCCTCAGTCTCCTCCAGTCTGAACAGTCCAAGTGACCTCAGCCATTTCTCATACAGCTCCCCTCAAGTGCCTTCACCATTCTCATGGCCCTCCTTTGGACATTCTCTAATAGCTTGATTTCTTTGTACTGCAGTGACCAAGACTGCCCCCAGCACTCGAGGTGAGGCCACCCCTGTGCAGAGCAGAACAGGACAATCCCCTCCCTTGCCTGGCTGATGATGCTGTGCCTGATGCCCCCCAGGACACGCTTGGCCCTCCTGGCTGCCAGGGCACTGCTGACTCATGATCAACTTGCAGTGACCAGGACCCCCAGGTCCCTTTTCATGGCTCTGCTTTCCAGCGTCTCATTCCCCAGACTGTCTATATATCCAGGGCTGCCCCATTCCATGTGCAGAATCCAACACTTTCCCCTTTTTGAAGTTCATATGGTTGATTGGCCCAGTCTTCTCATTTGCTGAGGTCTCCCTGCAGGACCTCCTTGCCTTTGTGGGAGTTTACAACTCCTACTGGTTTAGTACCATCTGCAAACTTCTAATATTTTCAAGTCCCAAAACCAAGTCATTTATGAAGACATTGAAAAGCACAGGGCCTAAGATGGAGCTCTGTGAAACCACACTAGCAACCAGCCTCCAGCCTGATGTAACCCAATTTACCGTAACACTTTGCTCCCAACCTGTGAGCCACTTGCTCACCCATTGCTGACCTGTTACCAGTAAAAAAACCCCAAACGAATGATTGACTTGGGTATCTGCAATATGATTTTCCTGAAATTATGAAAAATTATTTCTGTGGGAAGTATTGATTGTTCCTATATAAAGACAGAGTGGTAAGTCCAACTCTGTGTAAATGAATGTAATTTATTAATTGTTTTCTTTTTTATTTGAACCTGCACAGCTTTCAAAGCAGTTTTACTTTAACTCCATGAAATGTCAGAATGCAGCAAAGTAAATAAACCAGCCAATACAAAAAGTGAATGAATGTAAAAAGGAATATATCAGAATACAATACTTGATTAAACAACATAATTTCAGAGCGTTTAATTAAATTTATGAAGTTACATCAGAACAAATTGGCATCAGCTCCAGTGAGAAAGGAGTATATTTTGATATCATTAGTGTACTGGGCTAATAGATTTTCTATCTCTGAGCTGTACATTCTCTTTGAGTTTCAGCTCTGATGTGTTTTAGGAAACATTCACTTGTATAACCCCACATACATAATGCACAAATGTAAGTATTCATATTTTATGGAAGAAGATGTGTTCCTCCATCTTGTACAAAATATATGGGGAAATACTCAAAAGCTTTATATTGTACCTTTGTAGCTCCTGTCAACTGTATGCATCAAAAGAAGATTAAAGTGCAGTATTTGTCGTTTAGCTTACTTATAAATCTAGACAGAATCATCCCTGATGTTTTTCTCAATACACCTCTGACCTGAAAGAAGTATTGAACTATCGTATACTATCTTTGTTGTTGAGTATGAGATGCAAAAGTATTGTTTTTTCCTCTTTTGAACTATTTTTTAAAATTAAAACATTGCAAAGGCTTTCATGGTTTCATTCTGAAGTGTCAGTACCCATTCCTTGGATATAAAAGTAACTGGTTGAAATATGAAGGCACCTTTAAGGTGTTGTCTGATCAAAGCTCTGCACATTTGATCAAGTGCATTAGGAGAAAAGATCCATTTTTAGGAACGTTAATGTGTTTAGCTTGAACTAACTCTGATCTAAGGCTCGTGAATTGCAAACTAGGTAAACTGATTTTATAGAACTCTTACTTCCTTTGGTCCTTCTGTGTTGGTGAAAAATACAAGGAATAGCTTGAATCTACAAACCACTTGTCATACTTCAGTACAGGGAAGGTATATTGGTTTTATTAAGGTTACAGACTGTACCTTCTATGTCAAAAATTAGTTTATTTTTACAAGTACTGATTTACAAAGTTAATTTAAAAAACATGTATAGCCTGTTCAAAAAAAGTATTAGCAGTAACTTTTGTTTGTGGTTTTTTTTTCCAGCAGAGATGATACCATAGGGTTAAAATGTTTTTAAA
>VZTJ01003338.1:0-88895 GCA_013397795.1 Orthonyx spaldingii
ACAGAGGAGCTGTGGCTGCCCCTCAGCTCACAGGAGGGAGCACAACACCTGGGACCAACTGTGCTCCACCAGCAAGGCTTTCACAGCTTTCCCTTTTCCCAGAGGTCCAATCAAAGATCAGGAGCAGCCCTGCACCAGAGCTGATTTTAGAGACAGGCAGTGAAAGTTCTCCTGGGGGAGAAGGTGTTGCAGAATCCCCACACCTCTTTCAAAGCCCTGACAGCAATGGCTGTGGACACTAATGAGGATTCAGTTGTACTTAGTGTAATCTGATCAGAACATTTATGTGTAATTGAGCCTATTGGCTTCAGGTGTAGTCATTTTCAAGCTTTTATGAGAGAGGCTATCACCTTGGCTGGCAGAAGGTAGTTTTAGTTTCTTATTTTTCAGAGGTAAAAAAATCCTTTCCTTCCAAGTCATTATTTTAACCTCCTATTTCAAAGTACTGCTTTTGAAGTGAATGCTAGGAATCTTGTGAGGACTCAAAATTAGTGTCTATTGCTCAATAATAAATGCAATTAGTTTCTTAAGGTTTTTCAATTGCTATGTAAAATGTGTTTTCAAATTTTTCTAGAAAAATGAAGTTTGCTAAAATTTACTGATATAAAAGGCTTTCACAAAAAAAATTCTGGTGTGTTGCTATACCCATCAAATTGAAGGAGATTCTCCAACATGACTTAAGGGGGAGAAAGGACATTTTTTTATCCTGTTCTTTCCTTATTAATGTATCTTTTCCTCCTCTTTATAACATGTTTTCCACTCAGATCAGACTAATAGAAAAGTATTCAACTGCACCTTACTTGTTATGTTACTGTTCTCAACGTTTACCATACCAAGTAAATTACTTACTTGTGTAAACTATTTAAATGTGTGACTGGACTTTACCCTCACAAATCATTTCTCTCATGTGAGAACTGAATTTCTTTGTTTTCTGAGCATCATGATCTTTAAAATTTGCTTCCATCTCTGGTACAGTTCCATTTCTGAACCTTTGTGTGTTTTAGCCATGCTGTTCCCATTCTGATCCAGCTGTAACCGTAGAGGACAAGGGGAAATGGCTCCCACTGCCAGAGGGCAGGGTCAGATGGGATCTTGGGCAGGAATTGTTCCCTGGGAGGGTGGGCAGGCCCTGGCACAGGGTGCCCAGAGAAGCTGTGGCTGCCCCTGCATCCCTGGCAGTGCCCAAGGCCAGGTTGGACATTGGGGCTTGGAGCAGCCTGGGACAGTGGGAGGTGTCCCTGCCATGGCAGGGGGGGGATGAGAAGATCTTTAAGGTCCCTTCCAACCCAAACCCTTCTGTGATTCTGTGATTAACTTCGAATGATGCTTAATCCTGTACATTTTGGGTCCTAAACGAACTCTTCCATGCAATAATCCTTCCTTTCCTTCCCTTTAGATTTTCCCAGTTGCACACCACCTAACAAACAAAACAGGAAATTCAGTTAATTCAAGGAGACTTTCAGGCTCCCCCACAGTTATTGCCAGGCACCCACATTTCCCAGAGCTTGAATCTTTGGACAGAACCACTTAGGACTTCTCTCTTTCCAGATCCTAATGGTCTTTGTAGAAGCATAGAGTTGTGTAGGTGGGAAAAGGCCTTTCAGATCATTGGATACCACCATTAACTCAACACTGCCAACCCCACCACTCACCAAGGTTCCCAGTGCCACATCTACATGTCCTTAAATCCCAGGAATGGGGACTCCACCAGATCCCTGTGCCGGGGGGGACGATGATGTTGTAATCACCCAATCTATTGGTCAACCTGGAGATTACTTGAATTAGAATCCTAATCCTGTGTCTGAGGATTCATTTAGGAGAGCACTGAAACAAGATTTAGGACTGTCTTCAGATATGTAGGAGTAGTACAGAGAAAAATAATTATCTTATCCATAAAAATTATGCTGGGAAAAGTTTTGTTGCTTTCCATTATTTTTGCTGTCATTCCAAATGCCAAATTTTCTGTGAAATCTGGAGATTACCTTCTTGAACAAGTCACAGAGAACTCTAACATCACAAGTCAAATAAATAGGAAAATCAATTCTTTAACTGAGGCAAATACTATGAACAAGTAGTCGTAATAGCATTTTTTTCTTGCAACCTCACATCAACATATTGTAGACTGACATAAAAATAGATTACTGTGTCTGAAATTAAAAATGGATCTGTATATCTATATTTCCCAAAACATCTCATATTGTACAGTATTTGATCAATTCTCACCCTCTTTTATAACTATTGATGGAACAACAAATTATTCAGAAATAACTGATCAGTGTTGGAATCTGTTCCTGGACTTCTAATTGTATTCGTATTATTTTCTAATTTATGATTGTGTTTTCTTATTTATTGTTTCAAAGCACAGACACATTTGTATCTCAAACTCATCAAGAAGTCCTACAGACACTATTATTCTCTAAAACCCTGCATAACCTCTAATAAACTCATGCACTGTAGCAACAAAGGTGCTGCAGCCTTTCCATTCTCATCCATTCATTTAAATAAATTGTAGGACAGCTTCTTGCCGGGTGTTTTCAGCAGCATATTTTAAAGATAAAATGAAATAGTCCAAATCATCTGCATTAGAAGGTGGGAAATAATTAGCCTGGCAGAAAATGTCTTTTCATTCTCTTAATCAGTTGGTGTGAAGATAAGCATTTTCTTCTCTTCCATGTACGTTTTCGGCAGGGAGAAATCTGAGGGTTGTTTGAAAGCACGATGCCAGTGCTACCCCCGAGTACAAGAGGGAGCTCTGGCATTTATTCCCATCATGCAGACACCAGTTCATCTGTACACCATGTTTTAAAATAGGGCAAGTGTGTTTATGGGGTATAAACCCAGCAGCTGTTTACTGTGAAACCCTGCAACAAGGGCATTAAAGAGATTTTTGGCAATGTGCATCACAATCACAGCTCTTGCATTGTAATGTCTGGTTCTAAGCAGACTACGGCTTAGCACAGCACTTTCCATATTAAAGTTTTTAGAACAATAGGGTGCCATTACAGATATTAATCTGTTTGTGCTCAAAGTAGGATTTTCCTAGAATATAATTAATTATTGGCACAAGAGATGCGGGAGTTAATGGTTTTGTAGTCCACTTGCAGTTTTAGATTTAATACTTTGTGATCTAAAAAAATGTGGGATGATGAAAAGAAGGTATGAAAGCTAGACTGGCTTAACTTTTCTTCAGCCTTGCCTTCCAAAGGCTAAATTCCCAGGTAAATGTTATTTATTCCTGCTCCCTCACACCTCACTCCAGCGTACTCATGTCCCAATGCTTGTGCAGCTCACAGTTGTTCTGATCCTCCTAAATTAACAAATAAATGATCCTTCATTCTGTGCTAAGTAGTGGTGTGAGCTGTGCAGACATCAATCCAAGAAGAAAGGTGGAGTGGTTTAGGTGCACTGTAGGAAACACAGCTCTGTCCACTGGTTTGGAAGAAAGGGAAGGTTACAAAGAGAGGGAGCTCAAAAGTGCTGGATTTAAACTTACCTGCACAGGTGTCTTCATATAATTCCATTAATAAAAAGCTGAGTGTCAGGGTTAATTTTTTTCCCAGAATCACAGAATCATTCAGGTTGGAAAAGACAAGATGAACAAGAGTTCCTTGAATTCTGACCCAGGGTTCTGATACACTATGTATATACACTTATATGTGTCTCTAGATGAAATACACAAGTAACTTTATACTATAGCATCTCTCCCAAAAGTACATTAAGACACTGAACCAAAGTTACCTTCCCTGGTACAACCACTCTGCAGCAGTTTTCCATTGCTGGCTCATTGGTTTCTCTGGATAAACCAGTAACAGTTGTTCATCTTCTGAATCCAGTTTTTCAACAACAAGTCTAAACCTGCCTGTTTAACCTAATCTTTACTTTTTAATTGAAAAACACCCTCACAGTTCATCAGCTATGACTGTTTCAGAACTGCAACCTCTCAGTTCTGCTTCACCCAGTAAATGCAGATGTGACATCAGGTACCCAAATGCATTTGGTTCATGCTTTAAAGCAAATAATTAAGCAGTATTTTTACAGAAAAAAAAAATAGCTTAATGCTAAAGGAATACTCCACTTTAAATCAATGTTTAATGAATTATGTGGAGAAGCAGCTGAACAGGAAACACATCTATTTAGGTTCCTCTTGTCCAGGAAAGCAGATCAAGAGGTCTTCATGCTGAGGAGGGCAGTATGACAGGTTACCTCTGATGTCAACAAATTCATCCTTACAAACTCAGTGAAAGTGAGTTGTCAACATTCAGTCAGAGACACCAAAGTACAAATTCAGAAGGTAAAAATACCGAAGGTACTGATAAAACTCCAACACAAGAATTGCCTCAGTAGTTCATCATCTCAGAATTGATGCTGCAGTAGCAATAAAATCTGATTTTAGTATCTGCTTAAGGTTGAGAAGGATCTTTTCTTATTTGAGTCAAGTCAAATAATAGAAACAATTGAAAAAAAATCTTATATACAGTGACAAAAAACCCAATTTTGTATATGTTCTTCTTAGTTCTCTTAAACGACAGCTGTTCCCACAACAGCCAAATAAAGTGCACATTATGTTGTCATGTCATGTGTTTTTAAAGTGAATAGTAGCAATCATCTTCAAGGATGTGCTAGTATAATTGTATTTCTATTTTTAAGACATTTTAATACATGATCTAATTTACATTTGTCTATAGATATGCAAATTTCCATTCCATACACAAATATCACTAAGGCTGGCTATAGTGCTGTAGGACTTGATCTGTGTAAGTGCTCAAGGAGTCGTGACCCTCTATAAGAACCCGAATGTTACAGCTGAAATATTCCCTGTGCAATAAGGAATTCAAGCAAATGGAGGAAAACCTTCTGTCCTGATAAGATATTTAAAAGGTAAGAGTCTCTAAAATTCTTATGTGGAATTCTCACCGATTGTGCAGCTGCATGTGCTGTGGTTAGAACCCTCTGTGAAAAGCCAACACATGGTTCCTCGTATTCTGAAGATGAAAGGGAAGAGTTTTCATAGTCTCAATGCAATTCTCAGGCAAAATTTCAGTTTGATCATGAAAGCACAATGTAATATCAAAACCAGTTAACAAAGAACGTAAGAAGTTTATAAACAGAGCAAATGTTGGCAGTGAGATGGAATCTCAGAGTGCTGCACCCTTGGTTGTTTTTCCTTCCACGGAGGGCCTATTGCAGCTCATGAAATTAGATCCTGTTTGAAAAGCTCTGCTTTCTGCTGCCTTTCACCCTGCTGGTCTCTGATGTGAAAGGGTCACCCCAGATTTGGGACAGTTCTTTAGTGAGCCATGGAAGGGAACTCTCGTGCTGCTCATTTGGGCACTGGGAACAGATTCAGCTCGGCTTGAGAGCTGTGGGAGGAGAAACTCCTGGTTTAGCACTCAGCCGGAGACAGGCTTGAGAAAACACAGCTCCTTTCCAAACTCATGGAAGGTAACTCGATGGGTCATTTTTGCTTCAATGACACTGAATGTTTTGGTACAGAATTTGTAGGCAAGCTCTGTTGGAAAAGGTTCTGTGTCCTCTGTGAGAGTGTGTCCTGGTGGAGGCTTATGTTTATCAAAATGTTAGTTTATCTCCAAATAAATAAAAAAATCGGTTTCACAGTAGACCACAGATTTTTTTTTGCAGGCTGAGCAAACTATACCATAAAATTTCAGTAATCTCTAGGTGGATCTAAAGCAGGTAGCTTAAACTTCCTCTAACTGGTCTGGAGAGCAAAACAGTCACAATATTGGCCATTATTCCAATCACTGAGATGTGTTCAGAACTGCAGATGGTTTTTTGAGAAATATGCACTACCATGAGTTTTTGCAGTGTAGAAAACATTTTGCAACTTTGATTTCTTCAGGTTGTGCTGTGTCAATACTTCCTCTAAATTCCTGGTTACTACACCCAAACAGTTTCCAGGCTGATGAATTTACACTTGTTAAATCCTGGTTAAAATTCTGATTTGGTATTCTTCTTCATATAGATTCACTTGCCTGATTTTTAGCATAGTCCTGCAACTATGTTTAAATCCAGAATATTTATGAAAGCAACACTGACCAGTTGAACAGAAAAGCTATATCTATCTTAGGAAAAATTAAGCTGAGACCAAATTTTACAGTTTATTATGTCAGTTTATGAGGCCAGACCAAGTAGCAAGGCCATAATGAAATTGGCCCAAAAGAAATAAAATAGAAGAATAAAAGAAATAGGTGATGAAAGAATCACAAACCACAGCAGAAAAATTAGCAAAAGCCTGAAACAAAGTCTTTATCAGTCAGAGGGTGAGATAGAATTAGACATTCAGGACCTCCTGCATTGAAAATACCACTCAGAGTAACTAGTTCTGTGCTTTACAGGAAGTTTCCTGAAGAACTGACAAGGAGGCCTCTGAGTAGTGCAGTAGAAAGGGTAGGAGCAGATGAAAACCTGGAGTACAGATGGCTGTTTTTAGCAAGAACAGAAAAATCACAGTAATCCATATTAGAGAGCATCATATGTGTGTTACACAGGGCTGGAAAACACCAGGGAAATTTAATTCAACTCCTTTTGGCTTCAATAGAGAAATAATAGTGATTCATTATGTTCATTCCAGTGCCACGTTAGGTTTAGGAAGCGAGATTCAGCATCTCTGGGTGCTGCCAGGAGGGCTGCCGGGGTTGCCTGTTCAGGTCTGAGCTGTGTGCGATGGTGGATCCCAGAGCCAGCGAGTGCTGCAGGCACTGAGCACACCCCACACGCTCCCAGTGGGGCGCAGAGCATTTCCTCGGAGCCAGAGGCATCAGGGGCTCTTGGAACACAGGGAACAAAATTGAACTGCAGGAGCGTGGTGGAACCCAGCTCTGCATGGGAATTGCAGCTATTACACACAGACGTGCTGAAATCATTAAGTGATTGAGAAGCAAAGCATGCTCAATTACCATGGCTTATTAACAAATATTTAGAGGCAAATACACTCATTCATACAAATTTTAAACTGGGCAAGACCGTCAGCTTTAAATTACACAAGGATTTCAGAAGCAGAGCAGTCAGTTGTTTACATAAGAACTTTGGAAGACAACACTGATCTTTTTAATTACCTTCAGAGACATTTTCTATTATGCTTCTTAAAATTTTAATCTATACCTTGCTAACTCATCATATTCATGGATTTAATTAATTAGAAATGCATTATATTTATTTAGAGTCCACAAAAGATGTTACAATTATACCTACAATTATTTTTTATCCATGTTATTTTAAAAGAGGATATTAAAGACTACTTATTTTAAACTTTGAGATCCTTCTACCATAGTCATGCTCAGCCTTATAAAAGGTTTTCTAGCAAAAAAATGCAAAAGCATCATTGGTGATATCTAGTCACCATTCACAGTTGAGGCGTCTTGGGTAGAAACCATCTCTTTATTCTTTAAAATTAATTCTCAGCAGTGGTTTATGATCCTCTAGTTCTAGTTCAGTGTCAGACAGGAGGACTTTTCTGTCATAGGGAGGAAAGATAAATCTTTCCCAGATTTTTCACTGTGATCTACATCAACAAAGAGATTCTATCACTTGAACTTGTACTCAGATTGTTTTCTTAACTCAGCAGTAGAGCTGTGGATAATTTTGCCTACCTTGTCTCAGAATTTTTGGAAATGTAGCAATGGGCGGAGCATCATAAATATTGAAATATATTCTTCATAAACATTTATCCATTTTCAAGTGGGGTTTAATTCAAACCAGGTTGTTAATGTCAATGTTTTCATTGGATTTATACTAAAGAAAATTCATTAATTTGAATAATGGCCAAAACAGGCTTTTGCTGTATTACAGCACAGTCATGGGAAAAAAAAATCACTTTGGGCATCACAAAAATGAATATGGGGTTACATTTCTTAAACTATTAAGTAATTTATTAAGTCCCAAGACAAAAGAATGCAGTGTGACTCAGCTGCTTATACAGCTCAGTTTGAATTGTGAGTTGTGAATAATCTCAGTGAAGAGATTTGAGTCAGCTGGGATGGAAGTTATGTCTACAAAAGATTCCTCTCATGATAAACAAAATCCTTCAGGAAAGACCTGGAATATGTCTACAAACAGAACTCTAGAAGGCCTCCTCTGCTGAATGCACTTTTCCCATCAGTATTTAGTCCATACCTGCCCGTGAGCAGCTTGAGCTTATATATTCCAATGAAGCCATTAGTCTATAGGGGTAGAAGTTATGTTTGACCAGCCAAATGTGAGTATTCTGCACTGAAATCAATTTGACCCAGGCTTGTAGGTGCCTCATATTTTGTATTATTTCCTGTTGTCTTAGTTACACGGTGAGAGAGGAGAGCAAGAGGACAGATAAACATGCCAATAAAAGGAGACAAGTAAGCTATTATCCATCCTCTGACTGTTTACTCTGAATAAAATGGGAATTAGTATTCCAGGCTTGTTGCTCTACCTCTTGGCTCTTGGACCTTTAAATGCAGTTGCTAATAATCCCCATGCATTCCTGCTGCTGACAGATATGCCACAATACTTTAATCAGCACTGGCTACAAGGCTAATAAAGGTTACTAATAAAATAAAATTCTGTAGGGGCTCCCTCTTTACAGGCAATATCAAGCCCTATGAACTTTTAATGCCTCCTCCCTCCATTTAGATAGTCATGGCTCAAAGCCTATATTAAAAATAGCAAGGCATGCTTATTCTGAAGTGTTTGAAAATATTGCAAATTACACTGCAGTATTGGCTTACTCCAAACTAATCTTATCCCTTCCTGACCTTTGTAGAAACACTTCTCTTTCATTTGGCAGCTTCATTTCCCTCCTTTCCCTCTGTCTTACTCCCCTGTCCTTTTACCTGTGGTTTATTTAGTCATCAGGAATTGGGGAGATGGGGCTGCTGATTTTAACTGTGTAGCTGATAGGTTTGTTGCGCTCACCCAGAAGCAAATTCCTATTTCTCATTCCATTTCCATTGCAGCTTCATTTTCATCTCAATATTGTATTCCACAGCAGCTGCACAATACATTTCTTCTGAGGAAAGCAATGAATGTATTTACTCTTTTCTTTGCCTCTGAGTGGGGTACTGTGGATTTTCCATCCTTTATATTCCTGTTCATTTTATAAAGAAAAAAATAAATTATAAATTCATCAGGAAGCTAAAAATTGCAGCAGAAATGAACATTTGGAATAAAGATCTTTTTTAGCGTTATTTATTTTTTAAAGGGTAGAATACAATACAAAAAGTGCAAAAATTAATAAGCCCAGTGGGAAGCTAAAATCTTCTTACAATGAAAAATGGATATATCTCATATTTTTTAAGATCACCACGCTTCTATCAGGTCTAATTCTACCCTGATGGTTGATATAATTTTCTGGACTTCATAGCAGAAATTGGATCTTTTTGCAGTCATGAAGGAAAAATTGAAGTTGCAGTGGTCTTGACAGAACGAGTGCATTTAACTATGGAGCCCCAATTTCATTTCAAATCACATCAAGTGAAATACCCAGACATTGATCTGCAGCATGGAGGTGTTTCAGCTCCGAGTCTCCACTCACAGGACCGGGAGATATTACATTTTTGTTTCCAGGCTCCATCCTAATCCAGCAGTCAATGGGCTTCCCAGACTGCCATAAATCTGTGGCAAAAGCAGTCTGGCATTGATGTGCCCATCGCAGCCACGGCTCTTGGGGTGGCTGGGGAGTTTATAGATCATCAGTAACAGCATTGTCATTGCTGTGTTCTGAACCTGAGACATCCCGGCCGTGCCAGAGCCCTGGACAGCACACACTTTGTCCCAGTGCTCCTCCAAAGGGACTCAGGATCCTGCAGCACATCGTTCCCCTGTGCTCCTCAAAGGGATCTCAGGATCCTGCAGCACATCGTTCCCTTGTGCTCCAGGCACCTCCAGTTCCCAGGGATGAGCTCTCCCTGCTGGCAGAGTCCTGCCTGTATGGATCCCCGGTGTTTTGGGAGCTCCTCCTTTGCCTGGACTGTGCTCAGCATGTGATTTAGGGAGCTGAGGCCCACTGATGTTCTCTTATCCATATCCACAGCTTGCCTGGATCCCCCTCCATCCCCGAGGAGAACATCCAGGCTGCCTGGGAAGGGAGTGCTCCCAAGTGGCTCTGGGCACTGGTACCCTCAGGGGTCAGGGTGGGGATCTGGAAAGAGGTGATTGATCTGTCCCTGCGTGTGGGGTGAGGATGGTGAGGGGCCCAGAGTCACCCCAGGAGCACAGACCCGAGGAAGGACATTCCTGCTTCCTTTTCAGGAGCCCTGGTCAGGTTTTATTTCTTACTGAGAGATGTCACTCAGGCTCAGGGGCAGGGAGGATGTACCCACCTGAAAAGTCTGACAGAGCCTCTTCTCTTTCTGATGAGCTCTCTCTTCCCTCACACGACACAAAATACAGAGCAGGGGAGTGCTGCCCCACTGAAGCCTTCTTCACACTTTTCTGCCAGATCCTGAGCATTACCCTTGGCATTTCAGCCCAGGTTTTCTCAAGAGGTGCCAGAGAGGCTCTGGGGGGTCAGGGAGCCCAGGGTGCCCTGGACTGACCATCCTGCAGGGCCAACCATCCTGCCCTGGTAGCCAGAGAGACCTGTGCCCTTGCCCTGCTGACAGGGATCAAACAAGTTCCAGGAATGTCAGCACTATAAGCTGAAAGACTAGACATTAAATAAAATTTTGAAAACCTAAACAAAACCAGAGGTAACCATACAAATCAGGTCTTAATTTTTTTTTTTTTAATTTGGGATCTACTTCTTGCTATTACTGCTTAGTTTTCACTACTTCAGCCACTGTGCTCTCCTATAGGCCAGAGGTAATGGATAATCACATCTAAGCAATTCATCTCAAAATTCTAAAGCCAAAACAAGACTAACAAGACACAAACCAAATGCTTATGTTAAATATGTCATCAAGATGCTTTAAAGTTTAAATCTATGCTCTATTCAAGGATTTCTGAGAGAGAAACAAGACCAAATTTCTTGATTACAGTATTTGTTCAGACTTTGTGTAAGTTAAGAACGAATTCTCTTCCTTTCATTTAAGATTAAGAAAAAAAAATTGGATTAAGTGATTTTCTGTGAGAAGGACCAGCAAAGTGACTATTCTGCTTATGTTCTATTTTCAGGGCTAAAGAAGGAATCAAATGATGTTTAAGTTTTTGTGACATTTGTTAGGAAAGGTATGAGTTTTTTCAGCAGAATAACACAATTTAAAAAATAAGTTATTTCCATATCTATGTATTACAGATGTTTAAAGATGTTTCTAGAAGGACTACTTGTAAACACAAGGTTATATCTTTTTCTTTTTCTTTTCTGGCTGGTTTCAAAATGTTTTGGTTTTTCTAATAGCTTTTACACTGTTCATAAAAGAAAATCACATACCATCAGTTAGCTGTACAGAGAAAGCCTTATGTTTTGTAATAATATGCCCAATTTGCTGTACTATTTTTGTAATCCTGCCAGTGTTTAAGACTTCACTATTCATCACAAAGTCAAACCAAATTTTTTCACTGCTTGATTTCTTCACTAGTACTGCAATTAGCATGTCCTCAGTCCTGTTCTTCCTTTTTATCCACAGCTGGCAAGCCTACAGCGTTTGTGGTACTCCAGTGCTGCAAACATTTCCAGCACAGGATTTTAGGCATATCCAGCTGAAAATTCTGGGTGCAGAAGTAGAAAATATTTCCTTACTGTCCTTTTGTTCTTATTTGATTTCAACACAGGTCTTTCCACCGCAGAATTTTTTTGGAATTCCTGCTTTCCCATCTGCTGGTGCAAAACTGATGAGCAGTGCAAGAGTTCTGCTTGGGCCTCTTTTGAAGTAGTCTGTGAGGTTTGCAGTGTTAAAACTGGCTTATATCAGTCCTGGAATGCGATATTTGTTGAATAACAAAGCTATCATTTTTCCATGGTTGTATTATAAAAAGTAACATTTTCACCATCTGGTTACCAATGATTTTCTATTCTGGATTCCATGGCATTCATTTCCAACAAGCTTTAACATTAAAATTTGGTCACAATTCAACCATAACTGCACCTTCTCTCTGGGAAGGGCAATGTTGAGGTGTGGGCTGGCGTGTGTATCCTACTTTTCCATTTGGGACATGTCTGTGTCCCATCAGTCCCAGACCCCGTGTGAATTCCGATTTGGGATCTGCAAGGAGTTGACCTGGAACTCTCTGCAGCTGAATACCCTGTGGCATGGGGGTTGTGTGGTGTTTCTAAAATTGTTTCTTCTTTTGTATGGTCTCCAGGTACTACTGGACTACAATTAAACTACAAGAACAAAGTAGTTACAGTTCTAGGTCTGCAATAAAACGTTGCCATTTTTCAGCTGTCAGGAAGCTCAAGTTTAGTTTGTGTGTAGCAGTTATGTGGTTGCTCAAACACTAAAAAAGCAATGTTTTGCATATTTCCAAAAGTTAATGTAGTTTAAAAGTCATAGATGTTCCTACTCATGGAAGGTATTATCCATCAACAAGTGTTGAAGTCCTTCACTGTTACATCGTAATTACTGAGTAATTTATTTCTCGTCTTTTATTTCCTTATTGTTCTCTGTTCGAAAATAGTTTGGATGTAACATAACAGTATATCTTTTATTATAAACCATTTACTTTTTCTATGCTTTTACTCCTGCTTTCAGTTATTCTTCTTCTTTTTGATGCACAGCAGCAGCCACACATTTTCTATAGCTACAATATCAAGTGGTGTGGCACAAGACCACGTCTGTGAAGCCAAATGATTGGTGCTAATTAACGCTGCGCTTAGGGCAATTCCAAGGCTTATTTCAGACCAGTTTTCATTTGGTGCCATGGACTAAACATTCATTAGTGATTGCATTCAATGTGGTGCAGGAAAAGAACAGGAATGCAGTGTGTCCTCTCCATGGCTGCTGCCGGGTGGATGCTGAGGGCAGAGCCAGGGGTGGGTGTTGGCAGAGCTGTGGATTGAAACCAGAGCTCTGGGGCACTTAAACAAAGCTCTGAGCACACGGGGCTGTGCTTCGGGGGTGCTGGGCATGTTTGGAACGCAGTTAAGTTTGAGCTTTGGGTGCTCTGCAAAGTTACCCCTTTGCACCCTGAAGCACCAAGCTGTAAACCAGTTCTCCAGCCAGGCCGAAGAGCCATGAGCTCTGGGGTGGCACAGGAACACCCAGGAGTGTTGGAAGAGAAGGAACAGGTCCCCAGATGCTTTTTCTTCCATTACCCTGAGCAGACACTGCCACAGAGACCCCTGAGGAGCTGTCTGCCAAGTCTGCCCTCCGCCGGTGCCCTCAGCCTGGCAGGGAGGGGCTCAGTCCCCGGCAGGACGGGGGTGGCAGGCTGGTGGGACCAGGGCAGGGGCTGCAGGCTCTGTCTCCTGCAGATAAGAGGCAGAAGAAGAGGCAGCAGTGGTCATGTCAGCCTGTCAGAGCCCAGCCTTCACACAAAACAACCAGATCCAAGATGGTCAAAGCTGAGTGACCCAAAAAACTCTGCCTGAAATTGTTGTACAGAGCCTGACAGTTATGGACAAGGCCTGCTTTAATGGAATAAAGCCATTGCAGAGGGGAGAATGAAATGAAGAGAAAATTACCATGTGAAGAATTTATATCTGATTCTGACACTTTCTTTTGCCATGTAATTATTAACGTGTTTTTTAAAAGTCCATTAAAATTCCATTCAGATTAAGATGAACTATAAGAACAGGAATAAGGATAATGCATTGAAAGATCCTGTGTTGACAATCAGTCTTAGGCAGTAACCTTAACCAAGGTTAATGTCATTTATGCCTCATCTCAGGTCCTCGTTTTGTGTCTTAGGCAAGCCTGGCATTTTTACTCTTGTTTTTGTTTGGGTTTTTTTTTCCCCAAGTAATCTGTTTTATTCGTGATATGTGCTGCAGACTAATTATTCAGGCTTATCCCATGTTTAAATAACTTCTCTGATGAAGCTTCATAAAATATTTATTGATAAATGTAAAGTACCCAAGATCTAAAAATATTTTGCATGGTTTTATTTCAAAGCAACTATTCTTTATGTGGGCCTTCATACCAAGTTCTCAGTAATTTAAGTACTTGATTGTTGTACCCTTGCTATAGAAAAGTCTGTGGGAAGTTAGCTCTATTTCTAGCAATCACAACAAATAGTTCATTTTTGGTTTTTTTTGATCTCTGCAAGATCACATTATGCCGTGCATGTGTACATTACCCCATATTAATTCTGGCTCATTAAATGAGGTTTATTGCAGCATGGTTTCCACCATAAGCCCCCCGATTCAGCTGCATAATACATCCTACTTAGATAATGTATTTGCCTGTACCACTGGTGTGCCCTCCTGGCACTATTTAGCCTCATATCTTTAGTACTTCTGGCTGGCCACTGATACTCCTGCAGATACAGACTTAACCCAAATATGTGTGGTTTAATCTTGTGTGTAAGGAGAGGGGGAATGGGACAGTTCTCAAAGTTTTGAGTTGTTGAAGATCAGGGTGTGAAAATTTGCAGTCCTTTTCTGGCAAAACTTCAAATCCTGCCTTGGAAATGCTGATCTGACAAACTTGGTTAGATGAGTCATCCTAATCATGCAAGTGACCTCACTGGCTGTGTCACATTGCTTTGCAATTTAAGGAAAGATTAAAAGATTTGGTCATTAGGAGGGGGGATAAAAATTGCTGCACTTAGTTGAAAATGCAGGGAACGCCAGAATGACACAAGGGTGTAGCTTTTGTCTTTAAAGCAGACTCTGAGAAAATTGATGTGTTATTCACCATATTTTCTAGGAGAAAAGTTATGGATTTCATTTACTCATGTTCATAATGCCATGTGGTTTTGGGAACAGCACCATCAAGTGGATGGAAAGACAGAGTCAGATCACTTTTAATTCTATTTTCAGAGCTAGACAAAATAAAATAAACAGCTGTCCATGTTTTAATATGGACAAAATTTTGATTGTCAGCCAGAACTGAAAACCAATGAATCCTCTGTACCCATTCAATTCACATTATACTCACATCTTCCTCTGAATTGCACAGGAGTTTACGGTGGTCTGTGTTGGACAGGAAGGTCTGAGGACTGACCAGGTTCTTTCAGCCGTGTTGGACCTGGCCAGAGCAGGGAGTTCCAGGTGGACAATCCGGTAACTGGAGCAAAGTCTCACCTGGAGGAAAAAGGGATTCTCCAAGGTGATGCGCTGTGGGTGAACAGCACCTTCCAGCTCCCTCTAGTAGTTCCTTTTTTTGGCTGGCTGTTAATATTGATCAGCCTCCTTGGAGCTGCAGGCTTTGTGGAATGGAAGTCACCCCATCAGGCAGAACTGGGATGTGTTCCTGGGCAAATATGTTGGGGATGAGATTTTTTGGGGGCCTCAAGCCAGTGTGGGAGTGATGTGTGAGGCAGAAATATACAGATGGTCATAATCTCCTATATCCATCTGACTTATTCTTTTTTTAATCACAGTACATTCTGATTATAGCTTTGACTTTGCTCTGCCTTTGCTACTGTTTTCCACTGCATATCAAAAAAACTTTTGTCTGTTCTAAAAAATATTAAGCAATGGTCTAAGCTGCTCATCTGCTAAAAGCTACCCATATTTATCCACCTCTGTTGTTTACTGTCATTAATAGCAATTGCATTTCACAATCTGACCTTGAAATGACAGCTTATGTGCATAAATTCTCTCTCCCTCTAACACACATAAACACATAGTATTCATGAACACAAACATTACATCAAAAATCTCTAATTTAATACAAGAAAAATGCAAGTGTGAAGAAAGAATGCAGTATTGGAAATGTTCATGGAAAATATATTTTTTCATTAAATATATATTTTTAATTTTAATTTTTTCAAAATAATGTCCGCATCCTTTCACTCCCCTCCAGCATCAAAAACATCAAAAGCAACTGCACAGTTAGAACAGAGGTGTTGTGTGGTTGTGGTGCTGTTCCAGAAAAGAATAATAGCATAAACACCAGGAATTCTGTTTTCTAATAAAAGCAAATATGCAGTTGGCTCACTATAAAGAGTTATTTGATGTACCTGTAGGAAGTATCTGGAGACCATTTGATGCAAAACTGTTGTGCCTCCCACTTGGTAGTTAATTTTAGGAATATATTCTCTGTGTTCAGCTGAGAACCTGCTTTCTGTTTTCCTTCTCCCCTGCGAGCATAGAGACAGCCACAGCACTGAAGGTGGAGAAAGGATTCTTTGTCCATCCTACAGGTGACTGTGTTTTGGGGATGAGTGAGTGTTGCCCAGGGACATTATTCACTAAAACACCTGGGAATCCTTCAAGGGAAAAGGCACCATAGATTAACTCCTGTTAGAATTCTGTCCCACATCTAAGAGCTCATTTTCTGAGGAGGATGGATGGAGTTTCTCATTACAGCAATCACATTAGATCTCCTCGCCTTATATTCAGGCACTGATGGAAAGGAAACACAGCTTAGAAGTGCTCAGAAGCTCTTCTGGAAGCTCTCTCTAGGGGGACATGCATTTTCCTTACCATAATGAGGACCGTAAAGAAGAGAAATGATGTGGGCTGGTATAGATAGGGAGTCACATGACAGTAACTTTTCACCAGCATTAAAGTAGTTAAGAGACTACTGTATTACAGCAGTGCTTGGTAACTCTTCTACTCTTAAGACCCAACTGTCAACATTTCTGTTATAAACACCATTTTTCAGGAGTTTATAACTCCTCTGGAAATTCCACTCAGGGTGAAGACTAAGAACGGGAGTGATCCCTTGAAAATGAAATAGGAGGGGAAATAAAAAGAAACCTGAAATCCATGCATTTCCCATTTTGTTTCCTTTACCTCAGTACAGTTGCTTTGGGTTTAGTATAAGGGACTTGCAAGTAGAGTTTTCAAAAGCAGTTCAGTGCTGAGGCAGAAGTTATTACTGCAGAGTGAGAACTCAGCCTCAGCTCCAATGAACAGCTTCCAAAGAGCCTCTAAATGGTACAGAAAGGGCTGAGTCCTCTGGGACATTCTGGTAAGAGAAAAAACCCAACAAAATACAACCAAAGCAGTGCAAAATGAGGTGATGGAGGTGATTCTTCCCTGGGAGGGTGGGCAGGCCCCGGCACAGGGTGCCCAGAGAAGCCATGGGTGCCCCTGGATCCCTGGCAGTGTCCAAGGCCAGGTTGGACATTGGGGCTTGGAGCAGCCTGGGACAGTGGGAGGTGTCCCTGCCATGGCAGGGGGATGGGAATAAGATGATTGTTGAGGTCCCTTCAAACCCAAACCAGTCTGAGATCCAGTGAATTTTAAGTGTGAAGAGATTCTCACCCTGGCTTTAGAGGGCAATGAAGGTGCTGCTTTTCCAACAGGATGTTACTGATAACCTCCCTTAGGCACGGGACTTTTTGTTGAACTCTTCCAAGACCCTGACAGTGGCCGCAGTGCCAGAGCCAGAGTTCCCCAGTGATCGTTAGTACGAACAGCAAGTGAACAGTGCAAAGATAAAGCTGTGAGTTTTCATCCAAATTTCCAAGCAAATCTGTGGCTGTTTATTGTGACCTTTTTGAATAAATCTCTAGAATCATCCTTGTATTCAAACTTTATTAGAATGCCCCTTAAATGTCAAACTTTAATGTTTTGCAAGGTTTCATTTCTATTTGAAGTGTATCTTCTGGCGTAATTTGCAGAATCCCGGAACGGTTTGGGTTGGAAAGGACCTTAAAGATCCTCTAGTTCCAACCCTCTGCCATAGGCAGTGAAAATGATCCATTATTGATGATAACTCCACGATCTTAGAGGTCCTTTCCAACGTTAATGATTCTATGGTTCTGTGATTCAAGGGTGTTGTAATGCAATATGACACATTTAAGTAATCAGCAGCATAATTATAGGAGAAATAGAGAAATAAAGAAATGTAGGGGAAAAAAGGCTACATATTTTATTCATGTGCAAAATTAAAATGATGGGAAAGGTATCTCCAAGCTGTTCAGCTCTCTTGTGCTGTTGAACATTCCTGATCCATTGCTTTTGCATTTTGGATTTCTGTCTTCCAAGCAGTAACATTTCTTTATTACCAGCAGCGTTGGTGAAGGTTGGGATTATCTGGGATTCACTGAATTGAGCTGCTGGTGCCTTTTCACTGAGGCTGAAATGGCTGATTGGATTTTGTGTCTACACATCTGACTCCTGCAAATCAGAGCTTCCAGAGGAGGATGATAAAGCTTCCTGACAGGAGGCGGTAGCCAGGTGGGGGTCAGGCTCTTCTCCCAAATAACGAGTGATAGGACAAGGGGAAATGGTCTCAGGCTGGCCAGGAGAGCTTTGGATATCTGGGAAAATTTCTTCACCAAAAGGGTTGTCAAGGACTGGCACAGGCTGCCCAAGGAAGTGCTGGAGTCCCTGGGATTCAGAGATGTTTAGGTGTGGCACTTGGGGCATGGGGCAGTGGTGGCCCTGGCAGTGATGGGGGAATGGTTGAACTCGATGGTCTCAGAGGGCTTTTCCTACTTAAAGGATTCTGTGGCTCTGTAATTCTTTGATTTAATACATATACAAAGAACAGCGAGGTCTCATAGAAGATTTCCATTTCTTTTATAATCTCCCATCTCCTGGAGTGTGATGATGATCCCACAGGCTGGTTTCCCACACTCTGTCTCAGCATCCTCCATCTCAGACATTTCAGTTTGGGCCCATCCATTTCTCCCAGTGTGTAAAACCCATACACACAACACCTTCCTTCTGCAGCAATTTCTCTGCCATGCCTGCACTGAACTTCCATCATTCCACTGGATCAAGCAGATGATTTTTCTGCATATTTAATTACATTACAGGGAAAATTAATGTAAGGTAAAAAAGAACATGCAGCAACAAGAACAATAATTCTTGTTATGCAGTTTTAGTCATATTTTATATTGTTGCTTGGCACTCATTGATTGTGCCTTGAGTCAAGAAACAGATGAATCCTCATCTCACATTTTTTCTCTCTTTATTTTTTTTTTATTCTCTGTTCTTTCCAGGACAGTAAGTAGGAATAATTAATTGGCCAATTTCTTTGCTGGATATTCAAATAATTACTCCATGTATATGTGGCAGAACAAACACCTCATCATTAGTACATTTTTTTAACTGGGTTTTTTTTTTGGGGGGGCAGGGGGGTGGTGCTCATTGTCCACAGACATGAAAGGTCAACGTGTTTATTATTTTATTTTATTTTATTTTATTTTAATTTAATATAATTTAATTTAATTTAATTTAATTTAATTTTATTTTATTTTATTTTATTTTATTTTATTTTATTTTATTTTATTATTTTTTATCCCCATCTTGACTTTCACACAAAAAATGAAGACTGTGAAACACAAGCACAGGTTATTTCCTCTGAGAGTTAGGGAGATAAGGATATTTTACAATTTTCAAAATCAAATTTTCTTGCTTCAATGGTGTTATGACAACACAAGATAATTGTTACTTGTTATTCAAGGGCCCGAATGTACTTACAATCTCTTCCCTGGATTTCCTCCATAAACTAAAACTCTTCTTTTCTGAAACAGCCACTTAAGAATTTTGATTATTGCTGATACCTTACCAATTGAACCAGAATAAAAATTGAAATTGTCATTAGCACAATAATTTCAGCTTCTATTTTGATAAGCATTTTTTAGTGTTTCAGTTCTGACAAATAAAAACAGCAGTACAGGTGGAAAAAAGCTTTTGATAAAACACTTCTAACAAAGGAAGATGTTTTTGAACACACTTTTAATCAAATCAGAATCAACAATAATTTTTTTAATGACTTTGTGGTTTGAGTGATATATCAAAGTATGTAAAACAGTTGTAATCTCTGACATGAGTAATAACAATCACTTTAGGGAGGATAATTTGCATTCTTCTGGGGAATGTGTAAATCCAGGTGGAAAAATCTACAGAAAAATTAACCAAACAGGTTGTTCTAGCTTGTCAGATAATCTGCATGAATGAAGTGCCTGCTTTCAAAGATAATTGCATCTATAAAGAAAAAAAACACAACACCTTTTTTTAAATTTATAATAGAATTATACTTCTTGTTGAATGCTAAGAGCAGACTCATGTCTGTGAGAATGTGTTTGAATACATACTACAATTCTAGGCTGAAACCTTGTATTTTTGTGTGGGGAGCCTGAGAGCCTGGCAAAAAAAAGGACTGAAATAAGTTTCATTTTCCTATTTCTGCTGCTCCTGAATGGGGTAACGTTACCAGCAGAGATAATAACACCTTTAAATGAGTTGGAATTTATTTGGTTCACAAAATCATACGGGAAGATTGACAGCATCTGGAACAGCAGCAGCCGGGGAGGATGTGGCTGCAGTATTGACAGAAGTGATTTTTCAGGTAATGAAGGAGGTTCTGTGATTGAGTTCCCTGGAGCACACCCTGCCTGCCCTGGGTACTTACTGGGCATTGTCACCCTTCTGTGGCACACAAGAGCTTCCCTTTTTCCGGGAGCAGGATCAATAGGATTAGGGGATTTGTGCTCAAAGCTTGCCTGTGGCTCCTTGTTAAGCATGTCGTGTGCTTTGGAGCTGCCTTTGACTGCCTTCCTGCACTGTGCGTGGTATTAATCACCTAAATAATATTCCTCCAGCCTGCTGGCTTGGGCAGGGCTTTTAGTAGTCTAAAAAACATTGTATTTAAAAGAGAGCGAGAAGTCAGACTCTGAAACTCATGTTTAGAATTTTAAATAGCCTGCTCCTTGGGATTTCCAAGTCCTCTTCAATTTTCCTAGAAGCTGGTGATGATGATGATGGCAATTATTTATATTCTGGAAATAAATGGACTGTCAGAGTCCTGCAGAGGACCTGCAGCCTCTGTGTCTTGGTCCGGGAGGGTCAGCACAGCCAGAGGGGTGACCCAGGCAGGCTGGGAGTCACCAGACTCCTCCAGGAGGAGGGCAGGGAAAGGCTTGGCTGCTCCTTCACCCCATCCCACACTCCCCAGGCAAGCCAGGCCTGCTCTGCAATACGTGGTTGGCGCGGACTGGCAAAGCCTGACTCGTGTGCTCCAGCTTAATGGGCTTCCACCGAAGTGTGGAGCTCAGGGATCTTATCTCTGCTCGTTATTGTCGCTGGCCTAGTGGCTGGGATAAAGCCACAAAAAAAGAGGTGATTATGGAGGGAGCTGAGGAACCAAGTCCTTTGCAGAGCCACATGAGGCACATAAAATGCCAGCTTTGAACGATGGCACATAGCATTTCACTGCCCCATCCAACCGCAAGAACGCTGCTGTTTATCCTCCCCACTTTAATCCAATGTACAGCTCCTGTTCCACGTGTGCCCTGTTTGTGGAGAGAGGCTGCTGAGACTCACAGCTCCATCCTCCTGCACAAGAAGGGGCTGCTGGGAGGGCAGAGGGGGGCAGCTAAACCTGGAGCTGGACACACCAGGACACCCCCAGCCCTGCTGAAAACAAGAGGGGGAAAAGGGAATTCTGTTACTTGTAAATTTTTCAAAGGTTTCCTATTGAGGAGTTCCGGGGGAAAAAAAAAAAATGCAGCTTACCTGTAGCTTTGCAATTGAGTAGTTCATTACAGAGCTAATTAGATGAAGTGCTTGATCAGTGATGGGTAAAATATGTCAGAACTTATCTGAGCACTGGTTTAAGAATAGGCTTATCCTTCTCCTACGATGGAACAGAAATAGACTCCACAGCAGAACGAGCTGTTTCTCAGGAGAATTTGGCTTAAGAAGTTCACTATTAAGGAAAGAAATTTAACTCAAGTTTATTGTTTTGGAGCTGCATTAGTGGACAGGAATTAAGCTTTGTCATGCTGTCCATGGAAAGGAGAAAGCCCATAAAGGAGTCCGGCAGGACAAGGGCTGCATTGGGCAGTTTGGTTGAAACTCAGTGTGCGTAGATTTGAATATTTGGGACTTGAACAGAGACAGGTAATAGTGGCTGAAATTGCAATAGGAATGGTCATTGGTGCTAGCTCAGTGAAAATAAATGTACTGGAAAAACTGGGCATGAGAAAAACCCTGGATATATATCCATCCTCAGCTCTTTCATAGAGGACAAAAGGACACAGGACCCATTGAGAGGAGTGAGTTATCTGTCTGCTAAAGGATTAAACTTTCCCTGATGTTCCTACTCTAGCAAACTGCAATGACTTTTGCAATGATACTGTTCAGCTGCAAAAATGGTCAGCTAAAAAGAGGAAAAAACATTTTTCCTAAAATTGTCATAGAGACATTTAATGAGACTCTTTGAGGTTACTTTTTAAAGGACATAATCAACAATTTTGGAAATGTGAAACCATTTTGGAAAAAAAAGAAAAGAATTTTATGTTCACAATCGAGTGCAGATATTCATCCAGGGAATTACACAGAATAGATTACAGATTCCAAATACTTTTCTAATTTATTCTGTGTTAGTTACCTGATGCCCAAGTTGAATGGATGACTTCAGCAGCAGTGATGGTCAAATTAAAGTTGAGCACCATGAGAGAAGAGGTATTGATTACAAAGTGTAAACAGGCAGTAGCACTGATAATAATCAGGTATTTTTAAAGTGATTATTATCTTTGATAGGGAAAAAAATAATTTGGCATGAATATTGGAGAAAAAGCAGGTAATGGAGTACATGTATGACTGGAGCATCCATGATTCAAAATCTGTTCCTAGGTCCAGATGTGAATAAGTAGAGATATAAAATTTCACTATAGGAATTAGGAGGAAAAATAAGGAGAATATTCATTTTTTATATATGAGTACTAGCTAAGAAAGTTTGAGTTTGCATGCAGCAAAGAAAGTTTGGATACAAAAAGTCATAGCCAAGTTTATAAGCTATTATAGCAAGAAAATCTGGAACTTATTGTTTGATTATGGATTATCTGGATGCATTTATCAGAGAGAAATCACTGCAAAACATTTTATAAATTCTTCTTTTGAAGAGCATTGAGTGGGAAATCCCTCATTGTAATTTACCAGGGCATTTAAGAAATCACATTATATATAAAATGAAAATATTCCAGAGATTACTCTATGCAACTCAATCCAAAACCACAAGGGACTAATCGTGGGATCGGTGAGTTATAAATGGTGAGCAGCTCTAGATCCCAGTGACAGAGGGCAAATATGAACGGGAAAACTTTGGGAATTAGAGGTCTGCACAACAGATCAGATTCCCTGATTTAAATGAGAAACAATTTGGAAGAAGAGGTGTGTAGGAAGAAAAATAAATACAGTGAGGAAACATAACCCAGGCAGGGTGGGCAATACAAGGGGCAGGCCAGAACAAGAGCCTACGAGAGAGGAGGGAATGTCCCACACTGTTGATGAATAATGTTGAAAAAGTTGATGTTTTAGTTGCGAGAAGCCTGGAAAAGTTCAGGTGACAGTGCAAACAGGAACCTAAATATGAATGTCTGCAAAACTTCTCTGGAAATGCAGAAAACCAAACCTTCCTGTGAATTTAATGGGCATTCTTATTTTCTGTCATAACAGATTTTTTAGCTCATAATCAGAAAATAACTCTTCTTTTTGAACTATAGTATCCATCTAAAACTGGGAACTGTTTGAAGGGTGTGAATCATAACCAGGGATTTTTATTCTTTAAACCTGAAAACCCATCCTCTGAGTTATGGTTGTTATAATACAGTATAAGTAACAAAATTAATTCAGAAAAGAAAAACAGCTCTCATCTGAGTATAGATTTTTGCCTATCATTAATCTTTATTTAGTTTATTAATATTTTTTGCAGAAATAAACATCATTACACTTCTGAGAAATACTATTTATGTTATTGTGAAAAGGGAGTTAAAAGTAATAAATCGATAGAAGATAAACTAAAGTAAAAAATGAAAAATTCTTCTCGAAGTGAAGGCAAAAAGTAGTAGCACCAATCTTCTTTATTCTTAGATATTTTCTGTGAGTTGAAGTCACTAATCATTACACACACATAACAAAAGGGAGAGATGTGGTTCAAATTCCCATTTGAAGCCAATAATTTACAGAAGTATTCAGTGCCACTTCCGTGGTAAATCCAAACATCAAGAGGGAAGGTTACCATTGATTTGCCATTCATTGTTCTCAGATTAACTTCCTCTTTCTTTCCTTGGACAGTCCCATTCCTGATGAAGTTTGCTTTTTTTAACCGGAATTTTTTTCCCCATAGTGTCCGAATAAACGGGTGAGAGAGCAACAAAGCAATTTAATCTGAGACACTTCTGCCTCCTGTGCTGAGGAGCAGAAATACAGCCCTGAAATACAGTTCTTCCCCATTGTTTATTTATTTAAATACTTTCATATCTAAACAGCAAGATAATTAAAAAAACCCCAAACCTTGTGATTAATCTTCTCAGAGTAATAATCTTCTGAGTTTCCAGGCCTTTGCTGTTTAACGTTTGAGCAGGAACACTCCAAACTGCTTTTTGGTACTTCTCTACATTTTGATATTTATTTTCCATAGCTGTCACCATTTTTCCACTAATTCTACCACATTCTTATGTTTGTTAATGCTTGTGTCCGTGGAAATTATGCAAAATGTTAGATAAAAGGAGATTTCTCCTAACAAAATAAGATTATATTTTTCCTTAAAAAAATATCATCTCTCTGTCCATTTCATTTATTTATCTTAATGACTTCAGGATATTCTAAAATCTCAGGCACCATTTCATATTGCAAAAGCAATTTGTGTTCCTAAGAGACCATCCTGAAGGAACATGAGGAATGGAAAACAACCAACTCAAACATTAATTCAGTTCCTTCAAAATCCAGTCTTAAAAGTCCTGATATTTTTCTCCATCCCTTCATTAGCAGAGAGTTCACACAGCAGTTGAGTAGAAAACTTTTGCCTATAGCCACTTTACAGCTTTAAATGTTCATGTTACTAAAAGCTCCTTAAATAAATTAATATATAAATAAATTAATTAATAGGATGTTCAAGCTATATTTCAGTACCCAAGTAAATTAAGAGCCTTTTCATCCACTTCCACTTAATTTTTTTTTTAAATCTAGGACTTGTCAGCTTTGTCTCCAGTCATTTTACTGAAGCTCCTTATCTAAATCTTATTATTAATATTTCTGCAGGGTTGTTTTCTGTCATCATAAATACATTTTCTCTCCATAGTCATCCCTTTTTTCAGCATTCCTGGGACACATCTGAAGAGCTGAGGATGTAGCACTGTGAAGGTTTTGTTCACATTTTCAGTGGAAGTTGTGCTCAACATCAAAGAGAAAAGAAAATTCTATAATTGCCAAGAAAGAGTTGTAGGTACTTTGCTTATAAATCACAATTCCATGCTTTTAAGGACTTCTGGTTCTAGGTGAGGATGTGAGCCTTAGAACTTTAAAACTCATAATTATACTAGGAATTCTGAAAGTAACTCCTGCTTGATAAGACACTTTTATATTGGATTTGAAGTGCCTTTTGTGAAGATTAGTGCTAAACACATGCAAACAAACAAGCAATATCTCCTACCCTTTCATTTTATTTTGTAATTATTTTTGGAGCAACAACCAATAAGAGACTTTTTTTTCACCTCACACAAAAAATCATTGCATTAATCATGGTGTAAAACTTTCTACACGGTGTGACACCTGTGAGGAAGATGGGAAATGCAGCAGCAGCTGTGCACAAACCCCCAAAGCCTGGCGGAATTCTGCTCTGTTATAAAATACATAAATCTACAAGTACACAAACACCAGTTTTTCTCAGAAAGACGCATTTCTGTAATCCTGCACTTGCCACACACCTGAGTTTCAGAGTAGCAGTGAAAAAGTAGAAATAAATCATCTCAACAACCTTTTGCTGAGACAATTAGCAGGCTGGGCAAGACTCATTGAATAGTCGGAGATAATTAATTTTTATTAGAGGCAGGGGATTTCATGCAAAATAAGAACAACATTGCAGCTGAATGGATGGACTCTGGTGTTTCTATGACTAGTACACAAGTTCTAGGGTATGCAGTGGTTTTAAAATACTTTTTTTAATGTATATCAGGAGAAGGAGAAGAACGCAGTCATGGAATCATGGACTGGTCTGGGTTGGACAGAACCTCTTTGATCATATCCTTCCAACCCCTGTGGTGGGCAGGGACAATTTTCACTGGGCCAGGTTGCTCAGAGCTCTGTCCAAGCTGCCCCTGAACCCTTCCAGGAGTCCATGGGACTCCTTCCTTTTACAGACACCCAAACATATGTCTGTACATAAACATATATATACGTATGCACACACAAAAGCATTAACAGATCCACATGGAATGAAAAATCCCAGGGCTCATGGCCTCACTGACCCCCAGGCAGAAATCCCCTCTGTTTTTTGGAGCTGTAAGATTTCACTCCAGCAGTATAGTTCTCCCAACCTTCATTTGATTTTTACTCTGGTGCTTTGCCTCGTTACTGAACAGTGTAACACTGCAACAGCAACGATGGAACACCAAAAATCACCTTTTGCTCTGAGATCAGAGAGCAGAGATTTTGTTCAGATGTGTCACAAATAACTCCAATTCCATCCCCTCCCAGGTCTCAGGAACAGCTCTGGAAGAGCACACAAAATGCCTTGGAGCCTTCCCACACTTTCCGAGCTGGGTGGCCCTGCTGAAATGCACAGCATGAAGAATTTCAGTTGGAAACAGACTCCATTAACGTCACCTCTTGTTTGAAATACATGCTGTTAGTCTTATCAAGTGCTGTAGCCAAAAAGAGGTATTTTTGTATTTCTACCAGGGAAAATGTGATAATCATAGTAATTATGGCATAAAACCTTTAAAATTTATGTACTTTTACAACTTTTATAATCATCTAAAAGGGCATTTTCTTCGAGCCAAAGCAGAGTCAAATCTTACCATGTAAATATTCTGGGATAGACCTTTAGGTTCCAGAGAATTTTTTTTTTTTTTCCTTTTCTAACATGGTTACTTTACTATTGAAAAAAAAAAAAATAATTCTCTTTTGGATATTTCCACACTTCAANTTTAGGTTCCAGAGAATTTTTTTTTTTTTTCCTTTTCTAACATGGTTACTTTACTATTGAAAAAAAAAAAAAATAATGCTCTTTGGGATATGTCCACACCTCAATCCCACCTACACATCCAGCAGAAGCTCCAAACAAATTAGATTCACATTTTAAAAAAGTGCTTTAAAAGCCTTACTGGAATCTAACACAGTTATAGAATAATTTATGGAGAAGGGAGTAGTTACCAGGCTCTTATGCATTTGAGTAGCTAATTATTAGTTATCTGTAAAATTGGGAAACACTTTTTTATTTGAAATTATTTAACTTTATCAAGTTATGTTTTAAATAACATCAAAACTAGAACTTGTCCATTTTTTCTTGTCAGTATTTAATGTCTGCATATCTGTGCACAGATCAGAGCTGCAGATAAGACTTTCCTGTGGAGAATTAATGCAGTTTCACTCACAGACATTTATCTATACCATATGTTAGACAAATAGTAAAATGCTGCTGTATTTCAATTTCTTTCCCAAGGGTAGCTGTTTTAAAGATTTATTCTCCACCACCTACTTCTTTTATTGTGTTCATAATAAAAAACACTTCTTACTTCTTCTTCCTACTGTGTCCAACCCAATCAGTGTCAATACACCCATACCATAAGATCTCAAAAACTGTATAGGATGGACAGAATATCTGTTATATCTTAGTTAATAGAAAACTTTAAGTATTCAAAAGTTAATATCAAACCTGAATTATTTAAAGGGAGAAGTTAGAAAAAGAACCTCTTTTCTTCCATCCTAATATTTCCCTCTGAAGAAGAAAAAATAAGCATTCTGAAAGCTTTATAAATAATAACAAAAGAAATGGAGTATGTAGGGGTTGTGCATTGTTTCCACACAGTAATTGCTCCAGCTAATTAATGACAGGAGTAGAACAGTTGCTTCTTTTCCTCCTGAAGCTGCGGTGAGTGTTCCCCTGGCTCTGTCAGTGCATTTGCCATGGCACACAGCAGCCAGGGAATAATGCTCACGTCCCAGTTCCTCCCTCGTTTGATGCTGTGCCCACACAGCTGCTCTGAGCTCCCTCACCTCCACCAGACACGGGAAAACGTCCCCAGCAAAGCTTGCAGGGAAGGCTGCAGACAGAGAGATCCCTGACAGTTACCTGCACAGGCAGAACAGCCTCACGGACAATTCATTTATTACTAACTGAAGCAGTCTGGATGGTGGGAAAAGAGGCAAACCCAAAGATATCTCCCCTCCACCTCCCTTCCCCAGGCTCCACTTCAGTGCTGCATCCCAAGCTCCTGCAGTGCCTCCAGGGATGGGCTCAGAGGGGCTGTGGTCACTCCAGGGATGGGCTCAGAGGGGCTGTGGTCACTCCAGGGATGGGCTCACAGGGTCACTCTGTGGTCACTCCAGGGATGGGCTCAGAGGGGCTGTGGTCACTCCAGGGATGGGCTCACAGGGTCACTCTGTGGTCACTCCAGGGTCGCTGCTGCTTCCTCCCCGTGCCTCCCCCTGCTCCAGCACGGATCTCTCCGTGTGCTGCAGTCCTTCAGGGCAAAGCTGCTCTGATCTGGGCTCCCCAGGGGCTGCAGAGCCTCGGGACACATCCCCTTCCCTGGGGAGCAGGGTGGGTGTCTCTCCAGGTCCTCGGGACACATCCCCTTCCCTGGGTTCGGGGTGGGTGTCTCCCCAGTGGCTCTCTCCACAGGCAGCAGGTAAGTGTTGTGCCACGACAATCCTCTGCACAGGCTGCAGGAATGGCCACTCCATTCCCTCCTGCACCTTATTCCCAGCTCAGTGTCCTCAGGCCTGTTTATTTCCTCGCCTTTTGAGAGCTTTTTCACTTTTCCTTAGATGCATTTTCCCAGAGATATCAGTGCCTTTTTTGCTGTCCCAGCTGTGATGCCTCGCTGTTGTCATCAGATGGATGCCATGGATGGTGTCACTTCTCCTGACAATACCGGGGGGTGGTTAAATATTTTGGGGAAGCTTAAAATTCCTCTGGTACATCAGATCCAATCATCTGGAGCTTCGAGGTATTTGAAGGCTATAACTTGTGGTTTAAAAAGGAAAAAAAAAAGTCTTTCATTCTTTAATTGTAGTGATTTCAGTCTGTGTTGGTGCTGGTCTTTCCTGCTGTAGCTTTGATTAACAGGAAGAAGTAGAGTTTGTTTTATAACTGGTACTCCATGATTTTATCAATTCATATATTTTCAAATTCTAAAGGACTTGAAAGCAACACAGTATTGTTGTGTTTTATTAAATCATAGACTCTTAGCAATGTTTTTACATGGATGCTGGTTTCACCTGATATCTAAAGGCAGGACTGGTAGGCAGGATTCAGTAGTGAGTAGTTTCAGGTGTGGGAAAGCTTTGTTAGGCAATTTCTCACCTGAGGAGGGGTCTGAGCTACTGGATAACATCGTAGCTGAAGCATTTGCTTGTCAGCCTTCAGGGGAAAATATACTTTGTTGGGACCAAAATGATCTTTTTTTGATCCTTTCCATTGGCTCTTTCAGTAATAATGTTGTTTTCCATGTAACATTTGCCTTGTTATTCTCCTTCCCCCTAACAAAATTTCTCAGCAGTGTCCTCAATTGCCTCCTGACTTTACTGGTGTGGCCCTTCACGCACTGCTATAGACAGCATGGCTCATGGAGCTTAATGAGACTAAGTTCATTAAATTAATCCCAGTAATTAACAAACTTGCTGCTTACTTCTCAGTTGTCTAATTTGTGACACTGTTGGCAATTGGCTTCCGCTGGACGCAGAATTGCACCCAAAAAACCCATAAAAGTGAAAAATAAATTAATCTTCATTAGAATTATAGTACTGAATTTAAAACCTTTTGCTGATGCCTATTGACTGAGAAATGTGGGGCGTTTTCCCCAAGGAAAAAGAACCAATAAGGAAAGAGTTCACTACAGCAGCTTTTCTTCCTATACCCCTGTGTCTGAAATAGGTTTTGGATAGGATACCATTCCCTGAGTCCTCCTGAGCCAGTAGAATCCACCTCTGGGCTCTATGGGAAGACCAAGTGGAGAGGGTGGGAGGCAATCCATAACTCCATTAACAACCTGATCACTACTAAAGGTAGCAGGAAATCTCAATCTTATCACATCTGGAGCTTCAACTGAACGTGTACCAGATCTGCAGCTTTCTCCTCAAAGCAAATGCTGGAAAAACACCTGAACAAAATCACCATTTTCTTTCTCTCCTCACACCATCCGTGTAACATTCCAGTGGTGGGGCTGACTGTTGCTAAAGCCAATTTCTTGCTGTTAAACCTCAACTGCTGACCCCGAAGTATCCAAATGTCTGCTTTGTAAGCTGTGGGCCCCACCTGCAAACACCTGGGGTGCCCTGACCAGCTGCTTCTGAAAACCTGGGGCTGTGCAGCAAAGACAAATTCATGGAACAGGAAGGCAGTGGGAACAGGAGTGTGTTGGCCATGACTGCACTGCTGAAGGAGCTGATGATGCAGAGAGAGGATGTCTGGTCCAGGGCACCAGGAAGGATGAGCAGTTGTCATGATTGCACTTTGTATGGACACGTGGCACTAAAAAAAATAAAATACTACTATGTTGTTAAATGAAATTCAGCTTAAAATAACTTTTCCAAAGGTGAGGTTATTAAGTGTAAGGTGTTTGTCCAGTATCCTGGTCCCAAAATAAAATACAGCTTTAACTGCAGCATAAGCAAGGGGAGCTTTGTCTGATTACACAATGGCAGAGAAGTTAGAGTGATATGTACTCTTGCAGATGTGAATTTATTTTTAATTTTCCTGTTGGGTGAGTGATTAACCATTTTGACTGTCCTAGCATTATTACAATTAGTATTACAATTAGTATTTGTCCATAGGAGAGATTCATGGTGCTTTTAGGCACGTGATCTGAATCACCTGTCTGAAATCTTTAGAAGTGGCCTCAGAATCTGCCTGGATTTTCAACTTTATGGGTTTGCAAATCAACAATCTGCATGGGAAGGTTTTCTTTCTTGAACCTGATTTAATTCTGCTTTCCCAAGGGGTCTCTGCTAATGATGCTCTAATTCAAACCAGGATGCTTGGCTCTAAGGCAGGCTGGTTTTCTGTTTAAAGACCAACAGGAGGGAATGCTCTAAGGCAGGGAGAGCAGCATAGATCAAACTTAAAAAAAAGAAAACTTCTAGGAGGAAACATTTCTTCCTAAGATCACTGAAAAAATACATTGGATCACAGAATCATTTGGGTTGAAGAGACCTCTAAGGTCAAAGAGTCCAAGCTGTGCCCAGTCCCCACCCTGTCCCCAGCCCAGAGCTCTGAGTGCCACCTCCAGCCCTTCCTGGGACATCTCCAGGGATGGGGACTCCAAACCTCCCTGGGCAGCCCCTGCCAAGGCCTGAGCACCCTTTCCATGGGGAAATTCTTCCTGAAATGTAAGAAAAATATCTGAAGCATGTTAGCAAGTGCTTCCTTTTTTTCTCAAACAAACTCAGTAAAGCCCCACAGCCTGGCTTGTCTGTGCTGCCTGGAACTGTTGGTCTGTGAGAACTCAAAATATGGTGCAAACTGTTGTATTATGAGATCTTCTGCTTCCATCTGGTTTTCATGGCTTTTGATTTCACTAGTTGAGAGGCATCACACCTCTCCAATTTCCTTGATTAGCTGCAGTTAGAAGGTTCTGACTGTGTGTCTATTTGTAATCTTCTATGATTGACTTCAGGCAAAATGTTTATTTTTAGTGTTTGAGTAACTGAGATCAAAATTATTCTTCCATTGTTAGCACTCATCCAGGTGCTTTCTTTCATTTAAAATAATGAAGTGGTTCAAAAAAAGAACTCAAACCTTTTGTGTGTGAACATGTGCTGCATTTCTGATTTCCTACTTTAGGAAAAACCAGAAGCAATCCTTTCATTTAAAGACTTTGAAACTCCTGTCGGAATTTTGCAACAAAGATTCACTTCAGTGGTTCTGAGTATGTTCCTAGGCATTAAACTTTGCAAATTTGCAATTTCTAAGATACACAACATTTTATTTGTTTTTTCTTTTTAAATTGATAAGTGCTGAAGAAAATTAGTAAGTACAGTAGTAAATGTAAGGGGAAGGGAGAAAGCAACAGTAGTGAAAGCATTTCAGACCCACCTTTAGTTGTTTCAGTAGTAGAAATTTAATAAAAGATTGTGTAAAATTTTCAGGCTACTTCAGAGTGAAGAGATGCAATTTAAATGATCTGCATCTGCTTGGTATAAATTCTGTCTACGAATCAAAACTCAGATCTTTATAACTTTTTTGTTTTTAATGAAAACTAAGGAGCTCACTGAAGGGACAGTAGAAAACTTAGTACTTAGTGTTAGTTGGTGAACCGTGGTATCAGTCTTGAGTGATATTGGGGAGCAAATAAAAAATGTCTGGGGAGTAAATAAAAAATGTTGTCATTATAAAAGAAAATAAAATTGCAAATAAAAGAAATTGCAGAATCCATAGGAAACCTGTGGAGTACCTAGAGCAGGTGGATGAATCCCTCCCTGAAGGGTGTGGGAGGTGCAGGCTCCGTGCCCTGTCCCTGGGCTCTGCAGGGAGAACGGGATCAGCTCTGCACAGTGGGGATGCAAATCCCTGCTGACAGCAGCACAGCCAGGGAGAAGGATCAACTTGAAATGCTCTTAATTAGAATGCAACAATTAATTTGCCAGTGGAGGGGCCTGTGGAATTTCGCTGTGATCACTGTGCAGGAGAGAAAGAACTGCTGAGGGAGGCTCCTGTGTAGGAGAGCAGAGAAATGTTGTATCTGCTCTGAAAAATGAAGTCTGTGTTTCCTTTTACCCTATTTTTGTGACTATTGTGTTTTGATAGAGCTGATATCTTAATAACTGATGAATAAACTATGATAACTGTTAAATAGAAGAGTGGAATTAGCATCAGCCTTTTAATCTGGATGATTGGTTTAAGACTAAGTCATTAAAATCATAGCTAGTAAAAGTCATTTATTCTGTAAAGAATTCTGTAATCAATAACAATAATGGATTTTGTGAAGTAATTATTTTCCTGAGTAAAATGTGTTTAAATCCACTTTTTTTTTTTTTAATTTAAGATCTATTTATTGCTATTCATGTTCTTTATCCTTGCACAAAGTCCCTACTTTGTGCATGTTCACAAACAACATTCCAGCTCTCAGTTAAGTGGCAGACTTAAATAAATAAAACTTCTGGCTCCAGAATCACCTGTCCTGTAATAATTTACTCATAATTCTGAACAATTTATTAGAAAAAACTCACAAAAAACCCCAAAAGGTGCCACATCTTATACTGTAATTCATTTGCCTGCCATGAAGCAAGAATATATGAACTGTGTTTTCAAGATGAAAGGATTATTTACTGAAATAATTGGGCACATTACTCACAATTTAAAAACAGTATGTCTTCAAAAAGCCTGAAATGCAACAGGTTTCTATGTGTTATAGAGAATATGGAACAGAGCCACAAATTTCCTGAAGGCTGTGCTGGAATATGATTGGGTAATGATGATCAGTATTGATCTAAAAGCCTAAAACATCTTTATATATTTTTTTCAATGAATTTTGATACTGAGGAGAAGGAAGAATTGAAACTGTACAGGTGATACGGTGTTTTCTCAGTAAATTAGCAGATAGCTTTGAGTCTTCCATTAGCAGAGTTGTACATACCCTGAAAGTTCTTTTAGATGTGAAGAAGAGAATTCAGCAAAGTCTCTTTTCTGTTATGTGTTTGTCCCTAAACACCTTTGCTTTCTAGAATCTGGTGTCATGTGAAATGAGACCTGCAGGTAATGAATACCCAGAGCTGCAGGTAAAGAACACACAGAGCTGCAGGTAATTAATACCCAGAGCTGCAGGCAATTAATACCCAGGGCTGCAGGCTGACCTAAGATAATTGTCCCTGCCATGCTTGATACTTCTCTGCCTGTAGCAAATATGAGTAAAACTTGCTGTAGACAGAGTAGTTCACCTCAGACTAAACTGAGCTGATTTACTGTTGGCTTGGTACAGGTCAGGAGCAGAGGCACAGCTGTCGTGGCGGGGGTGGTGTGCTGGTTTAGGGCAAATTTGGTGAGAAGCAGCTCATCCATGTTCCTGGAGCACTTCTCAGTGCAGTATTATCTGGCACTTTGTGAATTGCATGTTCCACAAATCTTGACATTTTCAAGTAGTTGCCTTGGTGGTCAGACAAAAGAAATAATGGAAGACGGGTGTTGTGGTTTTTTGTGGAAAACTTCTGGTAGCAGCTCGTGTGCTGCAGTGGTCAAAGAGCTGATGAGGACAGAGAACCAAAAAGAAAGCATTGCTGACCCAGTGATTTTGTGTAGAGCTCACAGACTCACTGAGTGGTTTGGGTTGGGTGCCCCCTGAAAGCCACCCCTGCCATGGCAGGGACACCTCCCACTGTCCCAGGCTGCTCCAAGCCCCAGTGTCCAACCTGGCCTTGGGCACTGCCAGGGATCCAGGGGCAGCCACAGCTTCTCTGGGCACCCTGTGCCAGGGCCTGCCCACCCTCCCAGGGAACAATTCCTTCCCCATATCCCATCTGACCCTGCCCTCTGGCAGTGGGAGCCATTCCCTGGGTCCTGTCCCTCCAGCCCTTGGCAATTGTCTCTCTCCATCTTTCCTGCAGCTCCTTCAGGCACTGGAAGCAGCTATAAGGTCTCCCAGGAGCCTTCTCTTGTCCAGACTATCTTCTCCAATTGTAAATTTGGAGTTATGCATGAAGTTCTCATACATTTTCTTAGTGCTTGAGAAGCAGGAATTTATTTCCTATCTCATATATTTAACCACTTTCTAAGATACCCGTCTATACTATGTGTATTTTTTCAGCGCCATGATTCCTAAATCCTGATATTTTCTTGTACATGACCAAGTCACAATATCTACTGGGAGTTCAGCTTCTCTCAGGTTAGTACTACAAAACAAAGTCTGTCTTGTGCTTAAATGCAACAGAATATGGAAATTGATTCTTTGTGTTCCTTCAAATTTTTCTTGCTCTTTTAAAGAAAGGCAGTGTTTGGAACAATATTGAAATGTCTTTGTAGCCTTTGTATTTTCTGTTGTATCTTGAAACCTCACATGCTCAGCTCTTCCTAGGAAAATGTAATAACACTGCAATGTTCCCCAGCTGTCAAACCCAGACTTTTATTCATGATTCAGACTGTGTGCATGTGTGGACATTGAAAATATAATTCATCATTCAACACCTTTCTGTTTATGCTGGTCCTGTCTTGAAACATATGTTAAGTCTTGTTGGTTTAATCCTGTGTTCCTCTTTCCCAATGGATTTAGATAAAACATGAAAGGTAAAATGGTGATGAGAAGAAGTGACAAAAAGCCTGAATTTCTGCTGATTTCTATATTTGTGCTTTTTTCTGTGCTGAATTTCAGGTTAAGGCATGTTGTACCAGCCTTTCATCCCTCTGAGTGTTACAGGAGGATCACCATTATGTGCTGTCATAAAATTTTTTTTTAAAGAAAAATCTTTCATCATATTTGAGATAAGGGAAGAGGATAAAACGGTACAAACCACTCTTCAAGTTGTAAATGAATCTACCTGCCAAAACAAAGCTGATGACAAAATTGAAGTATTCAAAAAGACAACAAGGAGCACTAAAAACAACATAAAGCTCCCTCAGAAGGTGAAGATATTTTTAGTTTGGAGTGGTGGCATAGAGAGAGCCTTTGTTTTCTGATATAATTATTCGGAAAAGTTTCCAATCAGTGGAAAATATTCCACTGAGTTTTGTGCATATTAAATGGCTGCATTCAGAAAGTGGACAGCATGAGCATGTGCTTTTCTTTTCTGCTTGTGGATATTTTCAAGCTTTGTTGGGATTTTTGGGTTTTATGACCACTTGGGAGTGATTGAGTTCATGGTTTGATTTCCACCTTCTGCCAGCAGACTAGTTTGTACAGGTTTTGAATCCCCAAACGACCTTCTGTTGCTACTCTGTGGGGCTCAGAGTAATTTACCCCGTGGCTCAGTCTTGACATAAGAATGCTCATGTGATTTGCTGACCTTTATCACATACCTCAGTGCCAGACCCTTTTTTCCCCCCTTATCTTACTTCATGTCTCTGTGGAGTGAATATTTTTTGGCAAGGTGAATAAGCCTCTGTAGTGCTAAAATACACCAAGATTGCAGTGTGTTCTCTTTTCCCAATAATGATTTCTCTTTGTATATATTTGTATTCTTATATGAAACAGGTATAGAAAGAAAGTATCATTTATGTCTTGCATTAAAGGATGAACAAAACAAACAAGTGGAAAAGAAGCTGAGATGTAGCCAAGTATTATATTACTCCTTTCTCTTGGTAACTGAATTGGTGTTTGCTCTGAGAGATGTTTCCCTGCAGAGCCCAGAGCCTTTCTCCAAGTTTGAATTGTTGGAGGAAAAAGAATGGGTTTTTTTGCTTTTGCTACTTACACAAAGGTAATCACTAATTCAGTTAATCAATGTCTGCTATCCTTTGTGAAGGGCTTGGAGATGAAATTTTTAGATGCATTTTTGATATAAAGACTTGCACTATTTATTTATTTATTTATTTTTAATAACAAAAATTGTGTAGGTGAGGCTAAGCAGACTTCATGAGTGCATGGCGAGGCCAGAGGTGTTCCATGTAGATCTCAGTTTTTGGAGATGCTCTTCTCAAAATCAGCCTTCCCATACCTGAAACCTTTCATCTTGAGCATTTAGCAGTGACACCATTATTTCAGAATAAACTTCACAAGGTATATATGCATATAAACTTATATATATAAACTTCAGTTTAAAAGATTAAGTGGCAATGTGACATGAGCATAGAATATCTCAGTTCTATGCTCTGAAACACAAAATTACAGATATTTTAAGTGATTATTGCTTAATGATAGCTGTTGACTTCCAGGAATAATAGAATTACAGTCAGCTGTAGAATTCAATATAAATTCCTGCATCCTGTAATGCTGTAACTCACACACTGAGGAGTTATTGCCTCTGCAGTTTTTAGCTGCTCATCTGTTTGAATGGTCTCTCGCTGGTTTGTAACCAATTTCTTCATCTCTTAATGCAGAATGGAAGCAGTAACAGTAATGTTCATGTGATACTTGGGGATAAATTGAAAGAGTGGTGTCAGCAGGGGCTACTCTCTGATCCACTGGTGTTGCAGCAGTGCCAGGTGGTCAGATGCCGCACCTTCCCAAAAGCATCTCCCAGGAGAGTCGCTCGGTATAGTGCAGCCACTCACACACACAAGCACACTGGCTAGCTTCAACGGGGAGAAACGAGAAGGGTCTTCATGTGGGGTTCCGCAGAGGAGATTTATTGAGGAGGGGTCCAGAAACAAAGAACTTGGGAGGGTGGCAACCGCAAAAGAATTCAGGGATGAAGACAAGGAACATGGGAGGATCCAGGTTTATATATGGATCGGGGAGAGCATCAGGGGCCAATGGTCTGAGGGTACGTGGGCAGTACACAGGCAGGCCTAGGGTATGGGGGCCAATAGGAAAATTCTATGGGAGTGGCAATGGGGCAAGGGCCAATGGGGAAACAGCAAAGGGAGAACCTTCTGGAGCGGGTACATATAGGGTATAGAGGGGTGGGGAGGCAAACAGACCAACCAGGGTAATAGAACTGGGGTTACATTTCCATAACAGAACAAGGCGTCCTGGGGGAAGGCCTTTTACTCGCCATAACTGCAAGAGGATCTTTCGAAGTAGGGGTCATCCCACCAATGGACCCTCCTGGTCCTTGGTGGTGCAGGCCCACCAGCCTCCACACACTGGCACTCTTTCAGACCCGGAATGTGACAATTTCTTTGTCCTAGATTGCATTTCCAGCAGGAGAGGACACTCCAGCTCTGTGACATAGTTTCCTCTCTCCAAAGAATGTGTGTTCTACCCTATTTGTGTCTGAGAGAGGATGTGATTTATGCAACCAGCAGTTGGTTTCAGCACCACAGAACAACTCTTTTAGAGTGAGTCAGATTATTTACGTGTTGTGGTAGCAATGCTTATGTCTCTGCCTGGTGACTTCTGCTTTGATTTATGTCACTGCAGAAAGCATCTGGTTGTTCTTTCAGTTCCCTGACAGTTCAGGTTTGGGTTTCACACTCTGCTTGCACTGTTTTCACATTTCTGCCTTCTCTGGCTGACTGTTGTTATAAATCAACGTATGGTCAATTTGTCTCCCACTCTGTCTCGAGGCTCCCCTAGATGCATGCTGACAGTCCCAAATGGTTTCTTCAGACTGACCCAAATGGTTGCTGCTTGCATGCAAAGTGAATTACCTCCTGGCTCCCCAGGACAAGACAGGATTGAATGGAGAAATTAAACCCAGGCTGTATTTATCAAATAAGTGCTACAGGAATTTCCTGCATTCCTTGAAGTGCTTTTATACCTCCCTGCACTTCACTGAACCCCAAAGTCCCTGGTAGCTGTCACAGTGGAAAGTGTCACCACAATGGTTCTGCCAAAGGAATGGTCACTTCATATAAAAGTTTTATGTCAGGAAACAGAGTCAGCTCAGTGCAGAAGAACAAATAATGTACAAATGTCAGAATGACCATTTCTTGGAGAATAACTGATCGTGCAACTTCAGTACTACATGGGAATTTGAGACCTTCCCTGTGGAGCCAGGCTGGGAGAATTGGGACTGCTCAACCTGGAGAGGAGAAGGTTGTGTGGAGACCTCCCAGCACCTTCCAGGGGCTGCAGGGAAACCACAGAGGGACAATTCCTCAGGGGCTGGAGGGACAGGACCCAGGGAATGGCTCCCACTGCCAGAGGGCAGGGTCAGATGGGATCTTGGGCAGGAATTGTTCCCTGGGAGGGTGGGCAGGCCCTGGCACAGGGTGCCCAGAGAAGCTGTGGCTGCCCCTGGATCCCTGGCAGTGCCCAAGGCCAGGTTGGACATTGGGGCTTGGAGCAGCCTGGGACAGTGGGAGGTGTCCCTGCCATGGCAGGGGTGAAATGAGATGAGCTTTGTGGTCCCTTCTAACCCAAACCATTCCATGATTCTGTGACACAGCTGGATGCAGTGCAGATTTTTAATAATGCTGAAATGGTTTGTGGGTGACATTGTTCTTAATTCAAGGAAGAAAGGTACAGAAATACCTTTGAGCTTTACAGCCTCTTATGGAGTGAATGAAGTCTGTGAATTTGCAAACAAGTGAATTCCCTGTTTTGTCAAAAGATGAGCTCTAAGCAAAGCATTGTTTATTTGCTCTCAAGTAAAACCAAAGCTTTCATCTGGAATGTTGAGCCTATTTCAGTTGCTCTGGCTGTATGAATTCTGTAAGCTGTTTTTAGGTCTGCATAGGGAAAAGGTAGAAAGAATTCACCACAGTTTTGATGAAATCAAATTAAAAATTCATGGAAGTAAAGCACGGTTCTGCCTGATCCAGTAGGAGACAAGTTTGGGAAATAAAAAAGCATTAGGGGTTGCAGAAGCCTCTGGTGCGTTATTTTATTTAATTTTAAATGTAACTTGTCTATTTTGTGATGATATTATCACTTGCCTCTTGAATACAGTAATTCTCAGAGGAATAATCTTCCCTCCTACGCTGCTGATGTAGGAATGTGCTGTATTTGATGATCAACAAGAGTATATTCTATAAAGGGCTTTAAGCCAGTAGTGCTTGGAGAAAACAGAGCTTGTATCAGTAGCAAATCAATACTTTCTTTTTATATTTGAGGAACATACATATTTGTGCTAGATAAATACAGCTCTGCCTAGCTCTGCTTAGTTTGCTTACCTGCACAAATTCCAGAGTCACATCTGCATTTTTGTCATTATGATCTCACTAGTCTATTTACAACAGACAGAATCAATAGTAGGGTGGGGTCTTTTAGCATTCACTTTGATATGTTGGAAGAAGGCATGGCCTGGAAAAGAATTGAGAACTAATAGTAAACCTCTGTTAAATCAGCTATTGCAGTTGGAATTAGCAAGGAAAGTTAAATATCCCTTACAGGAAGAATTTAGCTTTTTCAGTGGGATACCTCATGGATGTCTGCTTTAAGCAAGAACAAGGCAGGAGCACTAGGAGACTAATTTGCAGCATAGGAACTCAATTAAAATGAGAAAAAAATGCAACAGGATGAAAATGGAATGGTGCGATGAACAAGTGCAAATTGTATCTCCAGTTTCATGCATTTTGATAATTACAGTTTCTTGACAAAGTCTGTGTACTTCCAGCAGTGTGTCAGGCAATTTACAGCAGGAGAGAGAGAAGGTCAAGTTCACTAGAAGTCCAAGCATGGTCTCACATTGTTCCAGCAGAAATAAATCATGTTCCCAAGAAATTTGGGGGCACCTGAACACATATTGAAGTTTGCAAACAAGAACTGCTCATTAGATGGGCAATATTTTGGGAACTGGGCGCCTTGGCATGAGATTTTCAAGCAGCAGATGCCCTGAGCAGGGAGCTGGAGGGGCAGGAATGGGACCACGAGTGCTGGGCATGGAGGGCTGCAGAGCACGGCTCAATCCCAGCTTAGGGCCCTGGGCTGCAGGGAGGAGAGGAGAGGTTTGGTCACACTGCACAGGGGTTACGGGCCTGGTTCTTCTTTCTGTCCATGCTCAGCAGTGTCAGTATTTTCACAAAACATACCCAGGATCCAGGACTCCTCTCCTGGAATGGCTTGTGCTGTCTGAGCAACAGGAGACTTCCAAATTTTTAATAAAAAAGCAACCACCACTCCCAAGAGCCATCCAGGGAGAGGGAATGAGTCACTGCTGCCACTCCAAAAGGGCACAGAAGGAGGGTGCTGTGGCCTCCTGTGAGTGCAAATCTTTTCAGCTGCGTCAGTCCTATGTCCCACTTTAAATATTAATGATCCCCATGCAAACGCTGGATATGGCTGTAATTCCTGGGATGTAAGTGGTAGCCTAAAGGAATAGATTTTGTAAAGTACTGGGAAATTGCTCTGCATTATGTTCAGAGGAGCATTATGTAATGGAAGCAGTACTTTTAAAATTGTGCTTTCCTCTCAAGATGGAGAAATGTTGGGAAACCTTTCTTGTCTAAAGTGTTTAGAAGATCCATTCTGGATCTTGTAATAAATATTGTCCTAATCTGCCACAGGAATGTGGCAACTTCAGCTCTAGTAAATGAAGAGCATTGTCTGAGTGCTGTAAGTGGATTGGATTTAAAATGGTTAGATTGTGGCTTTGTCAGGGAGAGAAAAAGGACAGCCTCTCACTGAGATAGCTGTCAAACTGAATAGTCCTTTGGAGATAAGGCATCAATAACTTTCTCCTAATCTTAGTTGAGCTTAATCAAACACCTCACTTATCAGACTTAGCTGCTCTCAGGTAAAAGCCTCCTTATCTGGCATTCACAGGGTTTTATAGGAAGTTAGTTAACATCAAAAAGCGCAGATTTTGAGCATGACAAAGTCACCTCTACTCCACAGAATATAAGCAATCATACTGTTCCCAACCAGGAAAAGCAGCTAAATCTGAAATCTTAAAAGGTTCCAGTCACAATTGGGAAATTTTTCTTTATTAATAATGATAATGGCTGGGAGTTTTGTTCTTTGGAGCTGTTGTGCTCCTGAACAGAATAGCACCAGGTCCCATGGGCAAAGAGGGCTGAATCCATCTTGCTTGGGAAAATAAAAAATCTACATGCCAGGGAAAAAGGCATAAATTAACATTGTTGAAGGATTGTTTTTATAATTCAGTACACCATTGGGTGATCCTAAAGGGTCTCCATTGCCAAGTTGAGTTCTATATAACAAACCAACTGTTAATTTTGTTTATTTGATGCATTTCTATCTCTGAGTTTTCACTTATGGCAAATGCCAGCCCACGAAGCAGAGGAGGGCTGCCTTGGTTCTGATTCTGCTAATTTTGGTTAGAATAATGTCCTTTTTGATGAGTAAATACCCTGAGAAGATCCAGAGAAAGGATGTTGTCCTAAATAGCAAAGGAGATATGAGAGGAAAGATGTAATCCAGAAAGGGAATTGACTTGGCATTGATGTAAAGTAATAGGGGTGATATGAAAGTCTAAGGAAATATTTCATTTCCAAAGATAAAAAGCATTATGAAGATTTCAAAGACCCAGACTGCTACTGAACTGTATCTGGTGAAAGAGGAGTGTGAAATATTAAGCATTTGAGATGTTTTGTTCATATGGGAATTCATTTGAAATTGTTGTTGATTTTATTATGCAGTTCATGTTAATGGATATTTGACTGTAAGGTTGATTATTAATGAAGGACAAATGACATCTATGCTTAATGTTATGCCATAGTATGTCACCTTGAAACTTTAACTGTAAAAATTCAGTAGGGCCAGACTTGATCAGTATTTCAATTGAGAGCCACGAGACAGATGAAGTAGTGCTGGTGACAGGCTCCAGAATGGCTTCATGGCAATTCTTGCCACCTTTAGAGACAGAGCTGCAGCCTTTCATGAGAGTATATTATTTTAAGATGGAGAAAAAAGTAATCAAACCAACCCACAACCCACTTTGGAAGGCTTTGGTTGGACACCAGTCAACAAAACCTGTATAACACTTTCTATGATAAACATTTCTTTCAGTCTTGCTGGCTGTAATATTTATTTCAAACCATTTTGAGAATGCTGAGTGGTTGTTTTGTTTCATTCCATGATTTACAAGTACAAACTCTTCAGAATTCAAGGCTCCCTTAGAAAATATTTTGCAATGGTTCAGAAATACTCATTGCAGCAGGCGAGGACTTTGTGTGTGCCCACGGGGCTGTTGAGGGTAGAGCTCTTTGACAATTTGGGGGGTTTTTCTAATAGAAAATATTGGTTTGTCAGAAGCATTTCACTGAATATAAATTTTTAGCTCTAGGATGGGGTTATTTCAAGAACTAAGGAGAAGCAGCCTTCTTTATTCCCCTTCCACAGTCCCAGAGCACAGCACTGGGACTGCCCCTTGCTCCCACGGGCGTGTCTGACAAGGGAGCCGGGGAGCCTCTGGGACGGGGTCCGTGACTGTGACGGGAGCAGAGCTGCAGAGCCACCCAGCAGTTCCACAGGCCCTGTCCCCAGCACAGGCGCTGCTCTGGGGCTTTACCAGGAGCCTGCTCCAGGGAGTAAACCCAGGTTTGCAGCTGGAATATCACAGTGCCACGCTGTGGTGGCTTCCAAGATCGAGCACCAGCAGGAAACTCATCCTGGACCCCCAAACCCACGGGACAGGGCTTTAGACGCTGCTAATCACAGGTCTGACAGCTCTGCACAAGGCTAACACCTGGGAATTTGTCAGTGTGGCTGTTTGCCTCCTGCTTTTCTTCTACATTTCATTGAAACCAGTGCTTGTCTCTGGGAGGTTTTTATTTCCTTGTGAGTAACTTGCTCTGAAGTCAGCAGAGGGGAATATCGGGAGAAACAACATCAGGTCAGTAGTCTTCAGTTTGTTTTTGCTTTCAGTTTTTTCTAAAGAAAAATAAATTTCAGTATCCAGTTGCTTTAGTCAGGTTTCAGATGTAACCTGTGTATTTAATATAATCTAATACTCATTAAACAATTCTTCGGGCTCGTTCAAAAATGTATCTGTCATTAGGGCATCTAATGGATTTCCTTAGGTGATCCCTGTGGAACTGCTCATCCTCAGAAATCCCCTTCTGATCTCATCTGTCTCTCCACTCAGTGTACGTGTGAAATTAAAACCCTGCACAAAATCAAAGAAATAAGCTGGGAGAGAAGGACAAAGCACTCCCTTAAAGCTGATTCTTTCCTTGTCTGTGGCCCAGGCCAGGGAAGGATCAGCCTGTGCCCCTGAAACAGCACAGGGCTCACCCTGGAAAAAACAAGAAAAGTCACACTAAAGCAATTATCAACCTATTTAAGCTTCTGTATCTCCAGCTTGATTTCTTCAGCTGCAAGTAGAAAGCAGTGGAAAGCAAGTGCAGCCACTTGCATTGTTATGTTGTTTGTCCAACAGGTCCTTGGATGTTGGGCACACACATCTCAAATCTCTTGAATTATGGCAGTTGGCAGAGTTCTAAACGGCAGAAAATGAAAGAAACATAGTCGGGGTAGATAGCGTCTATAGCAGAGCTAGAAGGAGAATTAGGAATTCACTCTTCCAGTTCTACACATGACAAGAGATTCTTTAATGGTGTCAGGCCTCAGTATTTTTCTAGGAGTTGAGGAGAACAATTTACATTCATTGAAATTCTAAATAAGATTTTTAATGAACAAATGAATGTTCTTTTGTGATGTGGAATGCTACTGCAACCTTTAGAACTGAGCTATATGGCCTTAACACAGGTTAGGCAACCTGCTTATAATTCAGATTACAGAAGTCTTCTCAAGTTGTAATTACAGAGCACAGTGTTTCAGGCACTGCTGCCTTCCTGCACTCACTGCTCCCAGCAGCACATGTGTGACTTGGCATTTACCACGTGCATTGTTCACACACTGATGGGGTCGGTGCACCTGGGCTGGAAGGAGCTCCTGCACTGCCTTCCCCCCTCCCTGCCCCTGCCTGTGGCACAGCAAAGGCTCCACAGATCCCTGTGCTGCTCTCTCTGGGCTTTCTTCTGCCATGTGGTTGGGTTGCAAGTGTGAGGTCTCAATCTCATTCCTCTCTTATTTTTTTCCCCTCCTTTGGTATATCTTTAATTCTGGAGAGTTTGTTAAATCTGAGTGCAGCATGTATAATTTTCTCATTAAATCAAAGGACAAGGTCATTATATGTTAAAAGGAGGAAATAACTAGTTCACACATGTTATCTTCACAAAAATATGAGCTGAGCAATTCTGTGCTGACCTTTCAATATCATTCAAAATTAAACTCCATATCCACTCTGCTACTGTCTTCTGTTCTTCTGCTGTGATGCTAGAATGGCTTTAAAAAAATATAAATGGGAGTTGTTTCTTTATAAGTATTCCATTGCAGTCGCTTGGCCCTGATTTTTATTCGTCTATATTTAACATTTCAATGTAACACACACATGTTCTCACTGTATCGATCATGGGACCATCAGGTAGTTTCTAACTGCAATAAAAGCCACTCTGATCTTTTGCCTGCACTGCTGTCTCCAGAAATACAGGCCTTGATATGCTTAAGAGTAACAAGTGGAAGGACTTGCATCGTTAAATACTGTAGAAAAGACATTAATATAGATTTGTAGTCATAAAATGAATTGGTCTGTCTCGGTGGCAGGAAGCAATTTCTGCAGGGTGTAATTCCAAAGACAAAAGAATATTTTTACAAAGGTGTTGTGAAGACACAGAGCAGTAGCACATAAGCCCCCAGAGTGCACATTTACTAGAGGAATATTAGAGCAATTTGAGAATGAAGAAATGGAATAGTAACACTCAGGGCTGCAGTGTTCACATCTGTGAATATGTTTAATTGTTTTACTGCTGTGCTTTCAGTGTGGTGCCTGACAAATAGGAATCTGTAAGATGCCTCCTTATCCTCAGGCCTTAGGATGGAGGTGTTTCTCTTTGCCAGCAGAAGTGTCCTGTGTGAGCCAATAATTTATGAAAAAACTTGAAAACTGTGCTAAGGGAGGCAGGCACTTTGTGAGGAAAGCTTTATCTGGCTCTGCTTCCAGAACCCAGCAGAGCTGGCTTGTGATAGTTTCTGTTGCCCTGGAAAACAGCAGGACATTGATAAATATCTGGGGTTTGGGTAGGGATGATGATGACTATAAACTTTCTGTACCTAAAAACAAAGCATTGAGGTCAGAGAGTGTGTTGGATAAGTGGGTAATATTTTATTGAAGCCTCCTGACTGAGACCTGCTCTGATGGTGATGAAATTAGAGATGGGTAAGAGAGTGTTTCATTTTAATGCAGGTTGGCTTTGGAAACTCTGAACAAAAGGTTTGTATATGAGGAGAACAAACTTTGCCAGGGTTGAGGACAAAATATTAAACAGCAACAGGAGTGCTGTGTTCAGGTGGTTCTGCTCCGTCCTGCATTAATGTCCTGACCTTGGTGTTTTATTAGTCTGGGGTATCTCCATATCCTTCTGGGTTTGACCAGAGACCTTTTCCAGTGCAGTGTTGAAGTTGGTCTATTCTCAGCCTTTTGTCCAATGTGCCTAAAAATAGTTGAGTTGAGCTAGTGAGGAATGTTGCTGTTTCAAATGCAGACAGAGAGGCTGACTTGCCAAACTGGGGGGAGCACAATGAAATGGTTTCAGTTTGAAGTAGAGTTCATCCCTTTGCTTTAAGATAAGAAATTCCTGAACTGAGAATGCAGATACAACTTCCACTTTAAGAAAGGACACAAGGAAAGGTCAAAACAATTTAGAAGAGATTTGTCTCTTCAAATAAGGCAAGTAGTTATGTTGTTTTAAAAAAGGAAATGAAATCTTCATTGTGGAGGACTTATTCATGTAAAACAGATTAAAATATGCATTCATAATATGTAAATATAGAGTCAATTAACATGAAGCTTTTTTACTGTATAAGTGATTGTAACCTGCCAGTGTCCTCTGGGACGACTTTGAAACTGAAATGCTTCTTCTCTATAGTCCCAGTTAACAAAAATCAATAAACAGTAAACACAGAGCAGTCTGTTGCCAAGTGAGCAGTGTATGAATAGGACAGTTTAATTTCCAACAGATGAGCAGAATTCACCAGGAGCAGATAGGCTCAGGAGCCCTGCATGCATTCCAGGACCAATTCCAGTAGGCAACACTAAAATTCAGAAAGAGGATTAAAATCTGTGGGTTAGGGCTGACTCCTGTCTGGTTTCCCTCAGATTTCATCACTTACACCCCTATGGAGTCAAGATGAAGAGGGCATAAAAACATTGAAGCATTTATTTCCCACTACCAGTTTGATCTTTTCTTTGATCCTTGAAAGACTCCGTCAAAGCAGGACAGCTGGAATCTGTCAGGAGGCCTGTTGGTGAAGGAGGTCGTGGTGTGTCAGTTTAGCACAGGTGACATCTCTCCCCTGCAAAAGCTGCTTCTGCTCACAGCCTGGGAAAGGGGAGCCGAGGGGAGAGGCCAAACTCACTGCAGCTCTCACAACTCCCTGCAAGCCTGGTGCTGCCAGGAGAGCTCAAGTCATAATAAAGAGAGAACATTGTTTATACTTCAAATTATCCAAGTGGAGGTCTGAATATTTTTTCCTTGAACAGGTGCAGTAGTTTCTTGATAACTAAATGATGCCATGTGACACAGCCATGGTGTGGCCACGCTCTGCTCCCTTCTCTAGAATTTAGCCTTTTGCAAGTCATAGAAACATGGACTATCCTGAATTTGGAGGGACCCACAGGGATCATTGGTACTGCCCAGACCCCCAGCACTGCCCCTGAGCATCCCTGGAGCGGTGTCCAAAGGCTCCTGGAGCTCTGGCAGCCCCGGGGCCGTGCCCATTCCCTGGGGAGCCTGGGCAGTGCCCAGCACCCTCTGGGGGAAGCAGAACCTTTCCCAATATCCAACCTAACCCTGCCCTGGCCCAGCTCCTGCCGTTCCTGGGTGCTGTTTCCAGTGACAGGATCCAAGGGAACAGCACCAAGCTGTGTCTCCTGTATGAATTCTCCCTATAGGAACACAGATAAGAATGTGTTTGGCCACTTTTACCTGTGATCTGCTTGTGTACAACGTTCTGTTTGTATCTCCGATTTCCACTTGGCACGTGAACCTTGAAGAATTCATCACTGCATCTTTAATTGCATTAATCCAAGTTGCAAATGGCTGCACGTTTCTGGTGGTGCAGAAGTTGGCTCAACTAAGTACAAAACTCTTAAGTAGATTGCTGAGGGTTTTGCACATTTGGTACGTTCAGCTTTTGAAAGAGTTTCTGCTGAAAGTCTGTCTACTTAAAATTCAAGCACTCTGCAACTAAGGAACTCCAAAAAGAGGTAATGAACCATAAATTATTGCCGTTAGATATTTAATACTCTATCAGTATGTGCTCTCTCATGCATATCCCACTGGCATTGCATTTATTCTGACAGTGTGGTACTGGTTCAATTACTTTGCTCATTTACAATAAAAGATTAATGAAAAGAGGTATATTTTAGTTCACAGAGATTAATTGCATCCCTTACTTTCCCTACTCTAGAAATATTCAACCCATAATCCTGATAGCTTTTTCGTCAACAAGTACATGGAAAATTAATAGACTTCCTTCTGCTGGAATCCTCAGCAGGCTTGCAGATACAAACATCCAGGGAAAAGCTGACTGAAAGTTGGCTTTCTAGTGTGGAGGAATTAATTTACCTCCTCTCCCTCACTCTTTCTCTTTCCTTTGCTCTTTAATCCATTCTGATGACACTTTGAATTAGCCAGAAAACAAACCAGGTTTGTGCAATAAGTGTTGAAACCAGCACATCCTTTGTCTTATGTCATCCAACCAAAACTTGTGGTGCCTTTCACGTCTGATGTGTGGCCAAAGACCATTGTGAGGGGGGATGAACATTCCAAGAGCTTTTGAGGGTGTTAATGCCTTATAAAATTTAACAGCCTTTATATTTGCTGAGTACCTGCCAAGGTTACTAGTAAAACTGATTTTTAATCTTGCTGTGAATGTAGTTGGTACTCGATTAAAATTGCAAAGGTTCACACATAGTCTAAGACTCAACAATCTCTCAAACATTTTATTTTGGACTTTTTGCTCCACTATGTAAAGATGATGGAGGAAAAATTTAAAAAAAAAAAAGGCATCATATGTGTGCTGTTGACATGTAGGGAGAAAAAACCATTTTGCTTTATTTTAGAGGACTTCTCTTTACTTTAAGAAGAAAGTAAATCTAAGAAAAAGGCGAGAACTACAATACAACAAGAAAACACCCCAGTGGCTGTCATTTATAACAATACAAATGGAGGTTTACATTCAAGCAGCAGAACTTTAAGGTAGATCTTCAGCACTACATTCATAGCAGGGCAGATTTCAGAAGGAGTTGCTTTGCGTTCAGCTTAAATAAACATCCAGAAGTTCAGAACTTATCCCAAATTTCTAAAGCTGTTAACCTTACAAAATTAAAAAGGAAATCTTATTAAAGGAGCCATTCTTGCACTGTTATGGTAGTTGTGGATCTACCCATTACTGGAAACTGTTAGTGGGGGGAAAAAAAGGATAAAAGATTTCAATATTTTAAACCTTAGCCACTGGTGTAGATGTACACTTTGAATACGTATCTGGTACATGCACATGTTTTACCTAACTTGTTTGCCTCTCCATGGTCATATAGAAAAGCCTCTTGGAACTACTTTTGAAAATGCTTCCTGGAAATCCTGCTCTAAAGCTACAGTAAAATATGTAACAGCCAGCTGAAAGTCTACATCCAGCTCAACCTCAAAATGCAGTTTTATGCATTATGATCCTTTACAATCTGTACTATTTTCCATCTTATTAAGGCTCAGCATTAATTCAGGGTGAGCCCTGCAGACTTAGGGTCTAGAACGGAAGCTGGACTGGTTTTTGGTGGGGTAGCACAACTTATGGGGCAGTTTGGGCTGAGGTGAATGAAGAAGCACAACTTCAGGGAGTCCGCGTCCTCTGTGGTCACTGCACAGCCAGATCTGCCTCTTTCAAGGGCTGAACAAAGACAAAATACGGATAAAATACTCAGCTTTGGATTGCTGATTTCTTACTAATGAGGACTTCAGAGGTCTGTGGAATCCACCTGGAGCAGGGCCTGTGCCTCCCTCTTCAACTTTGTCTCGCTGCCACTGGACAAGATGAGGAATTCTGAGTCCTTAGCTTGAAAAGGAGGATAAATCACACACGTGTGCAAGGTCTGAAGAACTGAGCTGAGACAATATTGCTTAATCCACTGTGCTCTGATTTTATGCTGGTGTTCATTTTCCTCCTCTTGCTAGGCATGGGGATCTTTCTGGAAATTATTTCACTGGGGTATAGATGTTCTTTGGCTGCTCTTTGGGATAGGCTGGGTTTATTTCTTAGTTCGTTTTAATGAGAGCTAAATAGTTTGCTGGTAGCTACATCTGATTCAGAAAACTGCTGCTGCATATAATTCTTTTCTGTGTGAAAACCGTGTTTTAAATCTGAATAATTTAGCTTATTTCATGGCTGTCTATGCCTACTTTTTCTTTCAATGCTGGATGATTCTATATTTAATTTCTGATCTTTCTACTAGTGGATTTTTTAATTTAATAATACAATAATATGCTTTAGAGCTGTCTGTAATTACTTGGAAGATATGACTTCTCTTTGTGTAAGTTATATGTCTGTAATTAAAAGAAGATCTGGCACATATATCTCCAGTTAATAATACTCATGATAATAGAAAACTTGTGTCGATTTTAATAGGAAACAACTTTTTAATTTGCTTTTATTGAATCCTGTGTAAATTGACACAAAACTATTTCCCTCCCATTGCACAGTATGTCTTAAGGAGAAAATTTGATAAAAAGGCAGTCTTAAGTTCTGCACAGTTGTGCTTTAAGAACCTTTGCAGAATGTTCCAGGAAGCTGTGCCCTGCCATTGGATTTCTCTTCAGGAAGATGATGCAGCATCTGAAATCACAATATGGTTGAGTGTTTTTACTCAAGTCTAAACTTGTAACACTGAAGAACCACTTGTTGCTTAACCTTGTAGGCACCAGAGCTGCACACACAGCTCAGATTCTGACCTTCAACCTTTTACACAGAGGTGGAATTTTGGATGTTTGTTATCAGTGTCTCACTCTCCACAGCCTGAGCGATGAGCCAGGAGCCTGAGAGTGAGGCCAGAGCTGGTGGATTTAAATCCCGTGTGGCAGAGAACAGACCTGAGATAAGGATGGAGCTCCGAGTCCAGTGTGACAGCAGAAACTGCAAGATGCAAAGGAAATTGTGGAGGCTTTTCTACAGGATCACTCATTTTCCTGACAAATATCACAAAATCATAGAATGGCCTGGGTTGGAAGGGACCTTATAAATCAACTTCTGATCCCCTGCCATGGCAGGGACACCTCCCACTGTCCCAGGCTGCTCCAAGCCCCAGTGTCCAACCTGGCCTTGGGCACTGCCAGGGATCCAGGGGCAGCCACAGCTTCTCTGGGCACCCTGTGCCAGGGCCTGCCCACCCTCCCAGGGAACAATTCCTTCCCCATATCCCATCTGACCCTGCCCTCTGGCAGTGGGAGCCATTCCCTGGGTCCTGTCCCTCCAGCCCTTGGCAATTGTCTCTCTCCATCTTTCCTGCAGCTCCTTCAGCCCTGCAAGGCCACACTGAGCTCACCCCAAAGCTTCTCCTCTCCAGGCTGGACAATGCCAGCTCTCCCAGCCTTTCCTCCCAGCAGAGCTGCTCCATCCCTCTGCTCCTCCTGGAGCCTCCTCTGGGCTCTCTCCAGCAGCTCCAGGTGCTCCCTGTGCTGGGCCCCGGGGCTGGGGCAGCTCTGCAGGTGGGGTCTCACCTGAGGGCAGAGGGGCAGGATCCCCCCTCCCCTGCTGCCCACGCTGGGCTCAGCCCAGGGCAGGGCTTTGGGGTCCCAGCTCACAGGGCCGGGGCAGGGCCAGCTCTGCCCCACAGCTCCCCAGGGCTGCTCCCAGGGCTGCTCCCTCTGCTCAGCCCCAGCCTGGAGGGAGCCCGGGGGCTGCCCTGGCCCAGGGGCAGCACCAGCACTTGTCCTGTTAAAGATCAGGAGATTCCCAGGGGCCTCTGCTGGGGCTTTTCCAGGTCCCTGTGGATGGCCCTGTCCCTGCCCCCTCAGCTCAGCGTCACCTGCAAACCTGCTGAGGGTGCCCTTGGTCCTGTCACCTTTCCCTACCTTTGATCCTGTAGGACACCTGAGGAGAATATTCTGAAGGACATCCTTTTTGTGGGCTCCTACACTATCAGTGGTGAGGAGTTACCCCAGCAGTGTCTCCCAGTGAAACTCCAGTTCATCTGGCTGCGGTTGCCCTTTCTACACTGTTGGAAAGAGCAGTAACTGCACCTTGGATGAGTCTGACACTGCACTTTCGTTCTCCTGCTTCTGCCTCAGTCGGATTCCCAGCTTGCTGTTAACATTCTATGTGAATATTTGTATAACTGTGCCTCTGTTTCATACTGGGGCAGGACCTGGTGGTCTCTAATTTGAAAATCTAATTATTCTTCAAGCAGTGCTCTTGCAGAGACACCCCTAAAAAAAAATTTCATAATTTATCAAGTCTTACAAGCTTGTGCAGTTGCACCCCAAGTCCTGAACCAATTAATTCAGTGTGGTATTAAAAGATGAGGGCAAATGATATGTGAGGGGGCAAGACATTTTTTTAATTGGGTTTGGTGGTCTTGTCTCACTTTTTCTCTACTCTGTCTTCTGCCTTCTATCAGAGACCACATCTTAAATTGTAATATTTTAAATCTCCTTGAAACTCTTAAAAAAATCTGCTGCAAAATGGTGTATTTTTCTTCATTTTAAATCTTAACTAACTCTTTATCTAAGATTTTGGACAGATAATTTTCCTCAGTCCTCACTGAATAAATCAAAGCATTTGTTTCTTTAGCATTTGATTTTCTTTCTGTTGCAGTCAGGGATGGACCAACCAAAGGAGAATAGAAGAGCATTGATCTCTTTTCTTCCACATGGCTGAGTAAGATCTCTGGTGATGTTTGTTTCTAGGACATAATTCAAAAGTTCAGGAAAATCAAAAGTCTTCCCATTTGCTTCAGAAAGCTTTGAATACGGCTTACAGAGCATAATTACACATTTATTTTTTGTGCATGTATATAAATATTAAAGCCAGGAAAATATCTGTATAGAACCACCTTGCTTAATTAAAAATTGGCTTATACAGATATTGATTCTTTAGCTCAGCAAAAGCACAAGCAAAACCAAGGCAAAGAGTGAAATGATGATGTGTTTCAGGAGGGGAAATAGTCTAGCAGAGCACTTTATATCAAGCAAGTTAAAAGTCATATGGAATAAGAAACATGGCCTGATGTGTTGAATTCTTCTAATGAACCAGACTGCTGACTCAGATTGTACAGAGTCTTAATTATTTTTTAGAGGGAGAGGAAGATCAGCTTACTACTAAAAATGTAATCAAGTGTAATTCTGCTCTACCTCTAAGAAAGTAAGACAAGATAAATTTTAGTCATTTTACTTAAAATTAAATTCTATTGAAACTTACCTTTATTAGTGCAATATTTTAGGTCAGAGCAACTCTGTGAGTGACTTTGTGAGGCAGAATAAGCAGAAATCAATCACTGAATTAATAGTTGCATGTAAGGGTGGCTCTTGATGTCTCCTCAGAACTGTTCTCCTTTAACAATGTCTTTTTTTCCCTGGAGTGAATAGGGAAGGAGTTGCTTGAATGTGTCTGCATCAAATATATTTTAACATTTTCCTAAATCTGTCAGATCCTCATCCTGCTCCCTCCATACTCTGACACTGCCCAACTCCTTGACAATAAATGAGCTAGGTAAGGTTATAGAAGGGGTTTTATGATGGAGGCAGTTGGATCCTCAGGAAATTCTGTCTGCCTCTACATGCTGGGGCTCGAGAGGGAAGAGCAGGCACAGTCTGAGCTCTAAAACTTAAAATTACTTATGCATTATAAATCATACAGGGGTGAGGAAAAGGACTAAAAGCTTAAAAGATAACATAGATCAAGCTTAGGTACCTTGTTCCAAAATCAGGCTGCAGTGCTTCCATGATCAGCCCTTCCATGGCTGAGATCCTGGAGTTCTCAAAATTGATCTTATTTGGATTTTATCCAATTTCTTATCTTTTTACTGTAGTTTCTTATCCTCCCAAAGTAAAAGCTGAGGATGGTAAAACTGGTTACTATTGGGGAAATTCAAAGATGCTTCATTAAATGGATTCTCTTTTGCACACTTGCAAGCAATGCATGTGAATCTCCATATCTCCAGAGATTTTCTTGTGTTCAGTTTCATCTCCTTGTGAGGAAAAGATGGAATTTCATTGCCTGAATCTTCTGTATAAAAATGTTACTGGAAAAGCAGCATATACTGATACTGGCTATTCCACTACATGCTGTGTATTGCTTTTTAAGAGCTAAACTGTTGGAACCATGGTTTTTTGAAAGCTCACATTAGACAAAACCCCAAAAATATCCCCAAAACAAAACAAAAACCCCAGAACTTTTGTTAAACAGCATTTATTAATTGAACAGTAGGCATTGTTACCGAAATGAACATCACCAAGCAAGTTGTTATCAGTCACTATCTTTACAAAAAGATGATCGGGGATCAATATAGTGTGCCTTTTATTATGGATTATTTTGTATTTAATTCTATTTGACCATGTGAACAAAGCTTAACGGCTTTTATCAGCTGAACTTTCTGGAAAAAAAAGCCAAACCCACCAACTGATTCCTACTGTTGGGATAACTTGTTCTGCATAGCAACAATTCTTTGAGCCATATATTTAATGAAATCTAAAGAGCTGTCATTAGCTAGGCCATGATTTCAAGGCAAAGTACATAGCCGTCCTCAGGAGGGGGGATTATATCAGTTTGTTTCTTGCAGCAGTAAGAAACACCAAAATATATTAAATTAAGCTCTAAAAGCAGTTCTTTGTGGCGTGCTTTACCCTGCTGTTGCCCTTAAACTCTGGCATGTCTGAGAGCCCAAATCAGGGCTCAAACCTCATTTGGGAGCATTTTCCTCATGAAGGTCACTATGGATGTGATCAGCTGCTCAGCTGCAATCCCTAGCTTGTTGTTCAAATAAAGAAAAGGACAAAGCAGCATGTGTTTGAGGGAGACCCTTTTATAAAAAGTGTCTTGTGTGTATCCCATTGCAGTTAAGACCAATTAAAAGCCGACTTGAATGGAGCTTAATTTGAAAGAAATAAGGACTCAACCAAACACTTTACTGTAAACCCAGGACATTTGGTCTGGTGGGTGAACAGGACAAAAGCAAAACTCTTGGAGCTTCTTTTTTTGTTTGGTCTTTGTCAGAATATTATTTCACTTAGTATCTGTTAAAGGGCCGTTAAACAGGCTGTTAAATTGCCATCAGGTTTTGTGCTTAGCCAGCTGCTCAGGGGTTCTCCTCAGTCTCTATCCCCATGGACTCTCTTGTTGATCTTGTCCGCACCCAAGTGGAAGACAATGCCTTAGAAGACTTCTTGTGTCTACCTCTAAAGGAGTTCTGCACCGCACCTTGTAGTCATCAGGACTACACTTGAAGGATAAAAACCCCCAAAGTTCTTGAAGTAACACTCACATTAATTAGTTTTGTGACTCTGAAGAGGAGTTAACCGCCAAAGACTCAAGAAAATAGTCCTGCTTTGAAGGAAAAGAATAAAAGCAGCCAGGAGGTGTAGAGGTTTTCTCCTGAAAAAAAAAAAGAAAAAAAAAAAAACAAAACAAACAAAAAGGCTGGAGCGTAAACAAGAGTGGGAGGGTCTTGAGAGAGGAGAATCAGGTCACTATAAATGGGTGATGAGCTTCTGGGCAGAGTGGTCAGACTCAGACCTGGAGAGAGGCAGAACAATTCTGTGACAGCTAACGACGCTATTGACAAAGTTACCAAATGTATTTCGGAATCGGACTTGATGTGAATACAGCTGAAATGACCAGCTGGTGCATTTGTAATCCCTGAACCTTTTGGGTTTATCCTCTTCCAAACTCCAGTGATTTCCCTTCTCTGAATTGTTTTTTTCTGGAATGGATTGGTTGGACTCTAGGGTTCTCTATTCAAAGCAGAAAATGAAAGAGTGGAAAAAAGGAAACTGAACCATTTCACAAGAAATTTATTGCGGATAGCAATTTAGTAGACTCATTATCCCAGTGTGAGGAAAATATAGTAGAATCCTAAGAAAACCAACACAATACAAATGCAGTGAATATACCCAGGGATTGAATAGACAATATCATAATTTCTCAGTTCAGGCTAATAAAGATCCTAATTCATTTTGCTGTAATAGAACGTATTAAGTAAATGTTAAGTGCTAATTAGTATCGTGCTATTGGAAAAGCAAGAAATATATCACAAGAGATGAGTTCAAACTGGTAGAAATTGTTTAGTTTCTGAGTAATTGGGAATGATATAATGAAGGTATGGGCAGAAGCTTCACTAGCAAAAAGGTTAAAAATGCTCATAACTATTTTCCAAGCAAGTCCAGTTGCAAAAATAAAATAGATCCAGTGCTGAGAGAAAGTTGGAGAGAGTTTTACATTTTCAATATATATTTTTAAGACTGCAGCACACAAAGAAGAAAGGCAGTTTCAACATTGCCAGTGCTATTAACATGGCTTTCTTGATTGCAGCAGTTTAATGTGTGCTGTTTCCTGATGGATCCCTCTCTGTATCCCCCCGAAGCTCTTGTTTTGAAATGCAAAGACACTGTTGTAAGTGGAGTCAACAGAGCTGGTCAAAACCAGTGAAAAGAGAGTCATTTTGCTGAACGTATTCTGACTGGCTACGAAAATCAATAACACTTCAGATAATGCATTTAGATACATGCTCATCTCTGTGGTATATCTCAGCTTTTGGCTCAATGGGAGGTATTTCTGCCATAGATGTGCAGGTCATGCAGCAAACTCTGGTGTCCTGAAGTGAATTGTATTTGTCAGGCAGCTTTTACAGCCTAATCTGTGCTGTCCCCCCATTGCAGAAGCAGTAATTCTAATTTAGCAGGTGAAGTGATCAGTAGTGCATCAATTTATTCTTAAAGGACACATTTCATAGAATCATGGAATGGATTGGTTGGAAGGTTTCTTAAAATAACCTCATTCCACCCCCTGCCATGGCAGGGACACCTCCCACTGTCCCAGGCTGCTCCAAGCCCCAATGTCCAACCTGGCCTTGGGCACTGCCAGGGATCCAGGGGCAGCCACAGCTGCTCTGGGCACCCTGTGCCAGGGCCTGCCCACCCTCCCAGGGAACAATTCCTTCCCAAGATCCCATCTGACCCTGCCCTCTGGCAGTGGGAGCCATTCCCTGGGTCCTGTCCCTCCAGCCCTTGGCAATTGTCTCTCTCCATCTTTCCTGCAGCTCCTTCAGGCCCTGCAAGGCCACACTGAGCTCACCCCAAAGCTTCTCCTCTCCAGGCTGGACAATGCCAGCTCTCCCAGCCTTTCCTCCCAGCAGAGCTGCTCCATCCCTCTGATCACCATTTCAGGTTGCTATCTATGCTATAGCAATGAGCTGATACGGAAGACACAGTTTGCCTGACCAGCAGCACGCACCAGAATGCTGAGTTAACAGAAGTAAACTTTGTTGACTCATGGGGAATTAACAGAGCCAATAATCAAATACCCCTTACTGAGTTCAAAAGGTCTGTCATGTGCCAACTGCATGTTCAAATGAATTTAGTCAGGTAAGGGATACCTTCTAAATGAATGGTAACAGTGCAGCACCTACTTGTGATGAAAGCCATCACAGATGAGCTTTTCAGCAGATCAGGGTTCGCTCTGGTTTGGGCTCTCTTTTGTGGAATTTAATACTGAATATGTAGAGCAAGAGAAACGGTGGCTTTGTTAGTAAAAGTGAAATATTGACAGAAAGGATATACGTGCAGTGTGTGGCTCAGTGAGCTGAATGTTAGCACAGTAATAAAACATAAAATAGCTCCCACAAATAGCTTGTGGTGCATTTGAAAGCTGCATACAAAGGATATTGCTTTTTGCAGCAATGTGGAATTTCAGCTGTTATTTGCAACAGGACATATATGACTTGTATCAGTGCTTGTAATGCCAGGCTGCTCTTCTTTGGAGGGAGAGAGGACAACCAACACATGAGGAGGACCTGGTGGAGCTGGGGTAGAGTAGAACTTAATGCAGGGCTGGAGAAGGAAGGTCTTGGCCTCTTGAGCTCAGCAGCAGCAGCAGCATTTGCTTGGCAGGACAAACTCAACTGTTTGGCTGATTTCCTTCTCTTGACCCCAACTCAGCAGTTTTCTTCTGTGAAGCTTTGGTCTCTTTGCCTGCTATTAAATTTGCTTTTTACTTTGGGGGTTTCTATTCAGCAAAGTAACATATCTTCGTTTCTAGATCCCCAGCTCCTCAGCCACTGGTCTATGTTCATGTGATCACTGCCCTAAATCCCTTCCTGTCACTTATTCTGACTTATAGCCCAAAAACTTGGGCATTTGCTGCTTCCTGAGGGGTACCACCTGCAAATCTAATTTCAGGCTTCTGGTGAAGAAGGGACTGCTCCTGTTCCTTCAAGGATTTCACTTTGGTGCTCTAAAGGCTACATCCATGCAATTGTTTGCTTAAACTCTGAGTCTGACTGACCTTTTTCAGCCTGTGGATGGTCTGAGAGTATTGAAGAGATAACTTAGTGCAGAGAGCAAACTGTAGGAATGCAGTCTGATGTCTCATAAAACTGACAAAGTAGGCGAAAAGTGGATGCTCTTCCTCAGTTCCTTGTAAAAAAAAAAAAAAAGATGACCTTAATCCTTCCTCTGTCTAGAAGAAAAATGTGTTCTTATAATTAGTTATGTTAACTACTTGCTAGAGTCACTTTGTACCATCCAAAGACCTTGTAAATCTTTCCTAAATTGAGCTATTGAAATACACTTTTAGATAGGCTTCCTGTAATGGGTTTGTATTTGTACTGCTGATGCATTCAAGAGAAGTTATTGAGTCCTTCTGTGCCTCTTCACCCATTCATTCAAACGGTGCCCATAGAAAGGGTTTTCCAGGGCTAATACTGCATTTTCTGTGAATATATTTTTATAAACTCATTAAAATTACTTTTTTATGTGAATGCTCCTCTTTGGGGAGGAGATTTGAAAAAGTCTTCGGCTTGAGAACATCAGGGAGAAAAATAAAGACCATTGAACAGTGCACCAGATTTGGCTCTTTTCTGTACAATAAAGCATTACAGAAATGAGGAAAACTTGTACCAAATCAGGTGCTTCAGCATGTGAGGTGGGGTTCTGTATGTGACACAGATGTGGGGAAACTTACTGTTGTTGCTGTGCTGTCATAGAATTAAGGATCTAATTTTAATTGAGTTTCCATGTAATGATAACTTCAACAGTAATTTACTAACTTTAATTAAAATACTTTCCAGCTAATCTTTGGACATTATCCCTTTAATTATAAAAGGCATCTGTTATATTAATAGCCTTGGAGACTGCCTTATTTGCTTTAAAATGTAGGTGCATGTACAATTAAACTTTTGCCATGTTTCACCGTGTTCTGGGCAGGATCAGTGACCATTATGCATTATAAGGTTTACAGAGCAGTGATAATGAAGCAAATTTGTGCTGAAAATCTGTACTTCAAGGGAGTATTAAAGCTCATTAATTTCATTAGCTGAATGTATCTTTTTCAACATAATTTAAAAGAAATCTTGCAACCCATGTGAGAATACTCTGGTACTGCAGAATGGACCAATTTGTTTAATAGCTGTGACTTCATAGCAAATAAACATTTTCACATGATTAGTCTAACAGTGTGCTAAGACAGGATTTTCTTTCAAAGTTTGCCGTTTTCTCTTTTGAATATCTCTTAACTTCATTCAGCAGTGACATGTTATATTCCACATCATTAGGAACCAGCAGAATCTCAAGAAATGATATTACTGGGTACAGAACAAATGAAACTGGGAGTTACACGGAGCAGGCTGGAGCAGAGCTGTAATCTCGGGTGGGAGCACAAATCAAATCGATGTCTGAGGAGCCTGGAGTTGGCTGCTTTCAGCTCAGCTCTTGTCCTGCTCTTGCAACTCTTTCAAGCTTCAGTTGTTGCCTTTACTACAGATATGAATTGGAAAATTCCAGTCTTTTGGAACTGCTGTTCTAGTTGTACATCTTTCTTTTGAGATCTTGTGTTTCCTGAGGGAAGAGAAGACCACAGCTCTTTACATATATTTTTTTTTCAGTAGCTGGGAAGGATATACAGCATGCAGAAAGGAAGGAAAAGCTGTTTCTTTTGCAGAGTTGGTTGAAGAGAGCTTGAAGGTGCACAGTTGCAGGACAGGAGGCATCTTGAGGGTGTCAGAGGAGTTTGTGATCAGGAAGGAGAATTTCAGGAATGAAGTGGACTGAGCAAGGATGGCCTTGAGGTGTCTCTGCCTCAGTTCAGTGTGAGGTAGTGCAAACAGGACCCTAAGTCCTCGAAGGCAGAAGGATCCTGCCTTCACTGTTGGTTGGGCAGAGGACTTGGTCACTCACACCTGTTTGGGACAGCTCTAGTACCTTCCTGAGCATTATTTTGGGAGACCGCCTACTAGGCACCAGCTTGAAAGACAAATTTCCCTTTTTCTAATGAACCCATTTCCACACTGGTACAATGGAAATCCTAGAATGCCAGGCTAGAAGGCACCTCAAAGATCATCTGGTCCAGCCTTTCCTGGCAGAAGCCAAAGTTGGTTTGTGTTTTTGAGGTCGCTCTGTTCTGTTCTGTAGGGTTTGCTCTGTCCAGCTGCCACACTGGAGGATATCAGAGCTGACTCCTCTCGCAGGCTCTCTCCAGATTTCGGAGGGTGTCTCTTAGGTTTGGTTTATCTTCTCAAGAGTTTCGTGTCAGCAGTGAAAGATGGCTCTCTAAAGGATGAGGTTGTAGCATCTGCCCTGGAAGGAGGAGCAGCCCAGGCTCCAGCTCACTGCTCCATCCCACTGAGGGCAGTGTTATTGTCAAGGAGCTGATAAAAGATATCAGAATTTAACCTGAGTCAGTCTCCCAGAGATTGTACAGCCTCAGCCAGTTAAGCAGTTCTGTTACTTTGCTGTTATTCCAAGAAATACTTATTGTACTAAAATAACATTCCATTGGCGATATTAAGTGCTGCAATTAAGGACTGAAAGTGTCTAAATATCCTTTCTTTGACAATGCACTATTGCATAAATATTTTTCCCACTTTTTCTCTTTAGTGCAAGTGAGATCTAAGTGTTTTGTGCTCTAAATTAAAAAAAATCTCCATAACCCAGCTCTGCAGCTAGAATTGCTTATTAGAAATAGTTGCCTTCACATCTTCCACATCTTGATTGGTTTTTATTTACATTAAGAGCTAAAAACAAAGAAACTCCACCTGTTAAAGTCATGACAGATTAGTCTGAAAGAGAAGAATCTTGCAGTGATACTGCAGTAACACAGTCCAAATAATCACTGCTTTGCTGTGAGCTGAAGAACTCTATCCACTCAGTTACTAAAAATGTACCCCCCACAAATAAATACAACTCTTTACTTTTAGGGAAGTCCCATATTTGTTTCTGCATTTAAGGAAGTAATTTAAATAACGACTTGATCATTATAATGATCCTAATTCATCCTAAGATTGGTTTAGCTAATATTAACTCTAAGCCTCCTTCTGTAGCTCTTGTTCATCTGGAGTAAGAACTTTCTGTACTGTCTGAATTCTGGTTTGGTTTCTGACAGATCATTCTCCCTGCTGGCTCTGAGGTTTGTTACTGTGGATTTCCAGAGATGTCTTGTTTCTTTTTTGCATAGTGACTATTCTCTCCTAATAGACAGAAGATGCAATAAAGAATTCAGGAGAGTCTAAAAACTTCAGCTGTTTCTAAAATAGGGTAAAAGTTTAGTTTGCAATTACGAAAAATAAGTTTAAACATCATCCCATATTTAATCCTATCAAATAATGTCAGTACATTTTCTCATAAAAAATATAGAATTGTTATTTCTTTTATCCCAGGAGGACAACTGAAGGAGATATGATAGGGAAACTGCAGCCCAAATTATTTCCTTTAGTGTGGATTATTTCCAAGCTCTCTGCATTCATTCCACACACTGCAGAGCACCAGTTACAGAAAGGACAAACATCTTGATACATGTAAGGAGCAGCCAAAACTGAGCTGAGTGAGGAAAGCCTTCATCCAAAGCTACACTGGCAGCTCCTGGTGCTCACCCAGCAGACTATTCCGAAATTTTGGTTCTTTCCTTAATCGTATCTCGTGACCCCAAGGGTTTTGTGTCAATATTGACTCCTGGCTGAGAAGGGTTTGCATTCCAGTACCTTTTCCCTGAACTGCATTGTTTACCAATTTTTGTTGGAATGTAGGCATGGTTGAGGTTTTCTTTCCCTTCTTTTCCAGATTTGTCTGCTGTAAGCTACAACACAGCATTTCCCCTGATTTACACAGCCAGGAGAAATCCTCAACCAGAAAGCAATTGTTCTTAATTAGTATCACACTGCCTTAAAGAAGAGTTGTTGAGTCTTTTAATTTTGCATAGTTGATTTTATTTTAATGTCCCTGCAGACTGCTTTCTCCATGAAGTTTAGTGATGTTAACGACAGTGAAGTCATTTGCAGTTACTGTGATACAACTTTGGTTAAGGCAAGCTAAAAGAAGTATTGAGCTAGAAACTGGTGATCCTCTCCTTGTTCAGTAGTTGCTTTTATTAACTAATTTAGTTGCAGGGTACATATGAATGACTTGGGGTAGTAAGTTCAGATGTTTACCTAAAATTAAATCAATCACCTGAACTTTCTGACACAGATAATGTTTCAGGGTGGTAAAGCTGTGGGCCAGGCTCTCTGCTTCACTTAACTTGATTTGACCTCACTGAAGTCCATTAGTTCTGCTGCTTCAAAGTGACTTCAAGTCCTATTATCTTCCATGGAAATAGTCATCCAAGCCCTGATCTGTTTTGAATAGAAACTCACTTGGCAAAAGAGAGATCATATGCCACTCTCTCCCTCATGTTTTCTTAATTTTGTTTTTGAAGATCATAAAATTGGTTCTATTGCAGTGTTCCAAAATTTTTGTTATGAATAGTCTATACTTTGAGGGGGGAAAAAGGTGAAAATACAAGGCAGCATATGTTATATTTGCATTTTTTTAATGTTCAAACCTTTTTCTGGCTGCAAAATGAAAAGAGAGGTTTCAGCACACTGTGAATATTTGTAGAGGTAATGTTGTCTACACTTACTGTGATAGAAAGCCAAAGAGAAAAAACTGAAGGCCAAAAATAGAAGGTTTTTTTTTCAATCTAACTGCAAGGTCTTGCTAATGTCCCTACCCATGATTACACCATTTCTTCTACAATGCTGATATTAAACTTCGAGTTCTGTGGCACCTCACTAACTTCTAATTGCTCTGTCTCTAATGGAGTGTTACTTATTAGGTCTTGCTCTTGATCTTTTCAAAATTATCTGTTTAAACCATCTCAAATGCAGCTCTTTTCAAGACTGAAATAGAAGAGGACAGATTTATCCTATTAATGCTTAACTATTGCACACTACCTGCAGTTGGTGACACGGCTGATTAAACATCATGCATTATCTAGTGGCAGTGACTCCTCACTCTCTCTGAATGTCTTGTTCTCTCTGTCACCACCTCCAAACTGCTGATACTCAGCATTGTGAGGCTGCATTTTTTTTTTTTTTAAGCCATGGTCTAACCTGAGGTAACAGAAGAAGCAGTGCTATTTGTGTAAAAGAGTTCATGCCATTTAAGAAATTCTGACTGTTTCTGACATATGACTCTGTTCTGTGATAGTCATTTTACCTTTAGGATTTCCAGAGGTTTTGGTTTTATAAAAATCAGTCATGTAGTAGAGGTTTTTACATCAAACTTAACTGAATAGTCATTAGTTGCTTCAAAAATCATAGAATCATGGAATCAGAGAAGGATTTGGGTTGGAAAGGTCCTTAAAATCATCAAGTTCCATTCCCCTGCCATGGGCAGGGACACCTTCCACTATCCCAGGTGGTTCCAAGTCCTGTCCAACTTGGCCTCAGACACTTCCAGGGATGGAGCAGCCACAGAGCACTTCCCGTGAATTTGGTGTGATCTGGCCTGGAGCAAGGGGTTCATACAAAGGCCGGTTCGTTCAACAGCTGTCCCAATAAAGTATGGAATTTATATTTTATTTAGCCTGGGTATATATTAATTTGAAAATCTTTCTGGTTCTTGCAGCCTTGGCAAGGGTAAAGGCACTGCCTCGTGTCTTTATAAAAAACAAAAATGGGACATTTGCTTTTGACTTCCAGTGTTACAGAGTTTTGACCTAACTGCATTGACATCTTCCTAATTCAGAAATATTTTACAACACATATTTTTGAATTAGTCTGGGTTTTAATAAGTAATCCTACAGTGGCCTGTAATAAAAAAAAATAGCAAAGCTGTAATTTTGTCACTGGGGGCCACTTTGGTAACAGGCAGGATCAGCTGGACGACATGGCATCATGTGCTGTGTTCTGCTGCAGGTGTATGGGTGATGGAGGCCCAAAGCAGAAAAAACAAATGCTGGATCCTCAAGGAACAGGTCATGGGGAGTGACAAGGGGACACTGGATGCTTAAAATTAGGTGGGTTCTTATGAGAAATAAACCCAGATGCTGAAGGCCCTTGATTAAAAACAAGCAGTGTCAAGAGATTTCAAGATTATCCTGAGACCAAATATCTCTTGAACATCCTGTGACAGTCCTCTATTTTGCTTTTCCTTTAAATTAGCTACCTAATCCAGTCACTTTTTCCTTCCACAGGTCCAGCAAGGCATCTCAAATTATTTGCACTCAACTATTCCGAGTTGTATAAATATTTGATGACATGAAGTCCTGTGGGCGCTGCAAGAATTATACAAATTGTAATGTTAATCCATGGTATCAATAATGCCTTTGGAGAAAATAGCATTATATACTTCAGTCCCAGAGAATAATAACAATATCAACGCAGCGCTGACACTTGGCAGAACTGCTTCCCCTGCCTCTGTTCACTTGGCAATTGGAATTGCAAAGAAGCAGGGGAAGCAGACATTTCTGGCTGCAGTTCTGCTTCCAGAGTGGCAGAAAGAATTTGGCATTTAATGATATGCAAAGTGTTGTTCCTGTTTGATTGTAGTATACTATACATGCCTTGGAGCATGACTTAGAGTAATTTAACAACTGGAATAACAGGCATTTGGGAAGAAACTCATTTCATAGGAAGGCAGATCACAGACACTAGGCTTGTTCATAAAAATGTTGCCTTGTCATGCTTTGTGACATTGCATCTCAAACTAGCAAGAGGATGTGGGGGGCAGCATCCCTCCGTTCAGACTGGATGATCCACTTGAGAAAACACCATCATTAGCGAATGTAAACATGGTCCTTAACCTGCTTTATCACCCACATCAAAGATCAAGATTTGCAGTTTTTCTTAATTCTTCTCTGTCAGTTTGGACTCTCGCAGGTTGTCCTGTGGCTGCCCCATTCCCTGGGAGTGTCCAAGGCCAGGCTGAATGGGCTTGGAGTAACCTGGAGTAAGCTGGAAGGTGTCCCTGCCCATGGCAGGGGGTGGAACTGGATGGGCTTTAGGGTTCCTTCCCACCCAAACCATTCAGTGACATCCCAGGCTGGGTGAGGCTGGAGGGGCCACAGGGGCTGCTCTGGTGCCACCTCCCTGCTCCAGCAGGGCCATCCCAGAGCACAGGGCACAGCAGTGTGTCCGTGTGGCTCTGCAGTGTCCCCAGGGAGGAGACTCCACAGCCCCTCTGCACAACCTGCTCAGGGCTGGGCACTGCCCAGGGCAGGAGTTGTGCCTCCTGTGCAGGGAATTGCTGGGCTCAGTCCCTGCCCGTGCCTCTGGTGCCACTGCTGGGCCCGGAGCAGAGCCTGGGCCCTGCCCTGAGCCCTCCCTGCAGGGTGGACACTGTCAGGTCAATCCCATCTGGGCCTGTGGGTGTCCAGCTGGCAGAGCAGCTCATTAACCATTTCCTCCTGGATTATGGGGGGCTGGAACAAGATGATTTTTAAGGCCCCTTCCAACCCAGGGTGTTCTGTGATTCTGGGGTGGCTTCACTCAGTCACCAACTCCCAGCTCTGGGACCTGGGTATCCTGAGCTTTGGTGTTAAAGACTGAGGCAAAGAAGGCGTGAAGTAGCTCAGCCTTTTCCTCCTCCCCTGACACTGTCCTGCCCTCTGCATCCATCAAAGAAGGGAAACTCTCCTGAGCCTTCTTTTTGTTGCCAATCTATTTATACAAATGTTTTTTTGTTGTCCTTAACTGCAGTGGCCAAATTAAGTTCCAGTTCGACTTTGGCCCTTCCAGTTTTCTCCCTCCATAATTTCTCAACATTCTTTTAATGCCTCCAAGGTACTTGCCCCTCCTCCAAAGATGATACACTCTCTTTATTTCCCTGAGTTCTAGCCTGAGTTCTCTATTTAACCAGGCCAGTCTTTTTCCTTGACAAAACATATATTGGAGCTCTAAATGATTATATAAAATACCTCTCCGTGAGATGCTTATGTATCCTTACTTAATGCACAGGATAACCATATAAAACAGAGTGAAAGTAATTTGGGAAAACCAATATGACCAGCCTTCAATCAGTGGACTTTATAATGTCTTGATATGAATATCTTGCTTAAAAAAACCCTACACGTCCTAAATCAAGTAAGAAATTAAGACTAAAAGTGGTATATTCCTGCCATTTCTGTGTTACTATGAAGACTTCAGGGTGTCTGATGATGCAATCTATAAAATGCAGTAGGAGATGGGTGTTATACCCTACCCTGAATTCTGTTACAGTTGCCACTTTTGGTGGATATTAATTCAGTTCTATGTGCCACCTCTCCTGAAACATTAGGAGTCAATGATATCATGAGATTCAGAGTAGAACACGCCAATGCTCATTTGAGGCCTGTTTATCACATTCCTGTCAGTTGAATAAAAAAGATCACTTAGGAAGTGTTTTAGGTGAAATTCTAGACTAGCTTTCTATATGTTCATGCTAAAAACTGTGTTCAGTTTCAGCCATGGTGACCTATAAATTTGATATTTTTGAGGCTTTTTTCCACTTTGGTTCTTAAAGTTCATTGTGTATCATCAAGCTTTTTGCTACATTTTTAGCAACTAATCTCTGATCAAAGGAATATAAATACCTAAACATCAAAAGTGCTTCTTAAGGGTTTACAAATCTCTGCTTTCTTCTATATCACAGAATGTGGTGGCTAGTTGGAGGATGCTGCATGTTATTTTGGGGGAGGAAACCTTCAATCCCTTAAAGAGATCTACTGGTAATTTTTATCTTTGTATATTATATTAGCTTTTCCATTTCTTCATCAGAGCCATCTGGAAGGTAGATGGCAATAAAGACAGGGAGTATAATTATAGTAATTCAGACCCCAGCAAAAGAAAAAACCAGCATTGTTAAAAATTCTAGTATGACTTTCAGTTCCTGAGAAATAGCAAAACTGACTGAAAAAATAACAAAACGAGTGGAGCAGAGAAGTCTGATAAACATCAGTGCTGAATGCTGGTCATCTCCCCTGCTCCTGGCAATAACTGAACATGTCCATGCAGCAAAATACTGCAAGTTTTATCTTTTTAACTTCACACGTAGATCTTTTATATTCCTTAGTGTTCCTCTGTTCAGGAATTTTACCACAGTGAGAAAAACTGAACATCCCCAGACAATGGAACATTTATGAAAGCTGTGGGTGTGAAGGAGCACGGCAGCAGTGTGGGAATGTGCCTTTGGATGTGTGACTTGATGGGGAAAGCAGGGGGATCCTCAGGAGAGGTGGTGTCCTACTAATGAGGAACTTGAGTGTTAGGAGAAAGCCTGGCTAAACCACGGAATCAGGGAATCCCAGAATGGTTTGGTTGGAAGGGACCTCAAAAATCATCCCATTCTACCCCTGCCATGGCAGGGACACCTCCCACTGTCCCAGGCTGCTCCAAGCCCCAATGTCCAAGCTGGCCTTGGGCACTGCCAGGGATCCAGGGGCAGCCACAGCTTCTCTGGGCACCCTGTGCCAGGGCCTGCCCACCCTCCCAGGGAACAATTCCTTCCCAATCTCCCATCTGACCCTGCCCTCTGGCAGTGGGAGCCATTCCCTGGGTCCTGTCCCTCCAGCCCTTGGCAATTGTCTCTCTCCATCTTTCCTGCAGCTCCTTCAGGTAACTCCCAGGGTCACTTCTTTGGTTCACGTGTGCTGCCTTTACTGTTAGAACCTCCAACAGATCTCAAAGGAGTTTTCAGGAAGCTCTGCTTTTTGAAGTTTTTCAGTGAAAATCCCCTAAAATCTTATGTTTGGTGCCCAACTTATTGTACTGTGATGATTTCTTGTATACTTTGCCATGACACCACATCTCTGAAAGCATATGGAATCACAAAGCTACCATCCCTGGAAGGAAAAAGAACACCTGTTTCACAGGCCAGGTGAGATCCCAAGGTCTGTAAGACTCTGACCTCGTCTCCCTTTTGACCAAGCTCATGTGTGGTCTCTGCACTGGTTCCTTTGGCTTTTCTGCTCTTTTTAACTCTTTCCTTTTTGCTTCCCACTGGACACAATCCAGCATGTCCTCTGCTCCTGTTATTAACCACTGCTGGTCCTTTCAGGTTGTCATGACATCATAGAATATCCTGAGTTGGAAGAGGCCCACAAGGATCATCAAGTGCAACTCCTGGTCCAGCACAGGACACCTCATTATTCTTCCTCACTCAATCTACAGGATTTCCATTCTGTTCCCTTTTTTCCCCTTCCTGCTAAGAGATTCATCTGGCATTGTGGTTATTGGGTTTTGAATTTACTCTGGATTTGCCAATTTCAAATTTTGGATACTTTTTCCCCCCCTCCCTGGTCTCCTGCCATAGTGACACAAGCACAGGGAAGAGTGAGCTGCACCCCCAGGGGCTTGAAGAGCTTTGGTGTTTCCAACCTGTAGGTGGTGGGACAGTTGTGTTGGCTCCACACAGCTTATTTCATTCAGGAGAACCCTGCTTTAAACCAGATTGGGACAGCCCATCACTTCACACTCATGGAAGAATAAAGAATGGAGGAGACAGTAGCGATGTCTGGGGAGAAGATCTGCAGCCAAACCCTTCTGAGGAGGTTCTGTGGCCACCTGCCATCAGCTCCTGTGAAGCACAGGGGTCCCACACTGTGTTTCTGAACGAGAACGGGGGTGGCCCAGATGGACCAGGTACAGATTTTTAGGAGGTCTGTGGTTTCCCCATAATTATCCAAGATCATGGCATGGAATTCTGCATAAAGGACATACAGGGCTTTTCCTTTCCTGTTGCTACTGTCCTGGAAAGAGATGTTAAAGTCTCCATTGATCCGTGTGGGAGCTCAGCTGGAGTAGCTCCAAAATGCTTTTGAAAGTCCTACTGGTTCTCCCCACACTTTGATTTATCCAGCCTATTCTAAAGGGCAATTTCAATCCCTAATGGAAGCCATCGGTATTTTCAAATGAGGCACCTTTTAAAATGTGGAAACAGCTTGGAAAATAATTCCTGGTAAAGTAAACGTTGAGTGTTAGCTTTTTGTTGTTGCTGTGCAGAAAAATACAGTTTTGCTTGGGGTCGATAAGAGATTGAAAAGTGTGGGTAATAATAAAAGCTGAAGTGGGAGTTACTTTAATAATGGGATGTCATGTGTAAGCCTATAAAATAAACAGTAATTATCACATTTGAGAAACGACTCTGTTAGAATTCACATTGCTCCTGACAGCTTCATCTGTACATCAAGCCTTCCTGGAATATGCACTTTCTTGTTCCTAATGAGTAAACAAATGAAACAGGAATTCTTACCCTGATAGAAGGTGTTGATTTCAACAAAACCTAAATAAAAAACTAGATAAAAGAGAGCCAGAGCAGCAGACTGCAGGATTAGTTGTTGCTAACACATTTTGCTGTTACAGAGCAAGATAAAAAACAGCTGTAGTTTTATTATTTATGGTTTTCCTCTATCTTTTATATGGTACATGTTGAAGGAAGTGGGCTTCATGTATTGCAGCAGAAAATCAGAAGTTTAATGAGCAATAGTGGATTCAGAATAAACTGTAGATTTTGCAAAGACATGGTAATATCTCATGATTGTGAATCATAAACTTGGGTATATCAGATTGGGAGGAAATAATGGGCATTTGTTATGTTTTTATTCTTTTTTTTTCCTTATATCCCCACACACTCAACATTTAACGTAAATGCCAGCAATACTTGTCCTTTGAGGAATGTTTTGGGGGGGTGGGGGTGGGTTGTAGTTTAATATAATATTAAACTGTAAATTTTTTTCCAAATATAAATATATCCAAGAAAATAATCTACAGCTGTTTGACATATCTCTTTTATAACTTTTATTTAATCATTTTTACTTTTTGTTCAGCATTTACAATGGAATTTAGGTGGGTTTTGCATTCTTGAGAGAGGTTGAAAGTATAACACTAATTCCAGCAATGCAAAAATCTTTTTGTCTTATCAAAGTGAACTTCATCAATACCTAATTTATAAACACAGAGTGTATTTAATTTAGCAGTCAATAACATATACTTGGTTATAAAGATAAAGTTAACTTCACTAGATCTTTAAAGATGTTTCACGATATATAACTTATCAGGTTATTTCTGAATTTAGACTTCTGAGGCTTAGAGTCAGAGTCTGAGTTGAGGTGTGTCAAGAAATAGGAAGAGTTAACTCAAGGGAAGTAAGGAGCAGCAAATGAGTTGCTGGAATCTCATTACACTGTCCCTTAGAAAGACTTTAGTCATATTATTAATTTTCTTCATTTATGTGGGGCAGTAAGTCTGTGAACTTGAGGTGGTGTATGAGAAGAGCAGGTAGGGCACACACCCCATGGATGCATTCACTATGCCACGTGGGGTTTTGGGGTTTTTTTGTTTATTGAGGAAATATATCTTCAGTAAAAGTGATTTCAGTGCGCTGACTTCATTCACAGGGATGCTAATGGCAAAGCCATTGCTTCGGACATCAGCAGGGTTACAGACTTCTCTGCAGTGTGTCTGAATTTAGCCTTGTGTCCGTGGGCACGCTCTGCTGCCAAGGAAAACGGGGAGATGTGCTGTCCAACAGGGCAAAGACGGGCCTCAGTGTCCGCGGAGCAGGTGAGAGAGAACCAGCACAGGCAGCAGCAGCAGCACAGGGAAGGAGAAGCACAGGGAAGGAGAAGCACAGGAAGGGAGCAGCACTGACAGGAGCAGCTCAGGCAGCAGCAGCACGGGGCAGGAACAGCGCGGGGCAGGAACAGCGCGGGGCAGGAGCAGCAGAGGCAGGAGCAGCAGAGGCAGGAGCAGCAGAGGCAGGAGCAGCAGAGGCAGGAGCAGCACTGGCCGAGCCCCGCTCGATGCTGTGGGCGGGGGAGCCCCTTGGCTGGGCCGGGCAGTGTCCTGGGCACACCCCGAGAAGCAGCCGTGGTCCGGCGATCCCGATGTGCTGCCTGGCCTCGGTGCCTGGGGAAGTGGCAGCAGCACTCTGATTCCCAAAGCTGTTTGTCCCCCAGCTCAGCACAGACGGTGTTCGGCGAGTCCCCCCGGCAGCCTGGCGGTGGCAGGCGGTGGCAGGCGGTGGCAGGCCGGGCAGTCCCTGCGCTGCGGTGTCACCCCCGGGCAGGGGCTCGCAGCCCCCAGCAGCCCAGGCCGCTGCGGCAGCACCGAGGGGACGGGGCCACTGCACGGAGCCGGCGCTCCCCGGCAGTGCCGCCGCGGCCCGGAGCCTTGCCGCAGCACAGACCCTGTCGGCACGGGGGCAGTGTTCGAGCTCGGCTTCTGCTGCAGCGCCAGAGGTGTTCGGTGTATGCAGCAGCCTGGACAAAAACAGAGACCGCTGCTCCTTCTAGCAGGATCCATCTTCATTACACACACCTCGGTATTTGCATGTTGCTGCTATGGGTAAGTTTAGGGAAAGTTTTGGGAGGGCGCAGAAGGAGAGACAAAACAGCCACAGCACCAAGCACTCGTTAGAGCAGAGGTTTCTGCCCTTATCACTCAAACGTGTCACCTCCCAGCGTTCCGTGGCAAAGGAAAACATTCACACGTGGTGTCTATGGCTGGAGTCAATCCTTTGTCATGCACCTTTCCCAAGGGAACGGAGAGCCTTTATCAAATAGAGATGAGCGCGACAGGCCGCTGCTCCTTCAGTGTGCCAGCAGGGCCCAGAGCCACCTTTCTGGGCAGGGAGTGAGCACTGGGGCTCCGGAGGGAAGGGCCGGATCCGAAATCAGGGGAAGCTGGGGAGTTTGTCTTCAGCTGTGCTTGGCTGTTCAGCGAGCAGCCGGGGATGTGCCACTGGAGCCCTGCGGCAGGGGCCTGGTTTGGCTTCCCTGCTGCTCCTGCCACAGCTCCCAGGCACTGGGACGTGGTCTGCAGCTCTCTGGGTGTATTTTCCCCTAGTGATGTGTTTTAACTTCTTTGAGGGTGCCTTTATACAGCATTATTTTTGTTACAGAGGTTGCCTTTTTGGTGATGATGCAAAACAAAAACACCTTCAAGCCAGGGAAAACATGTCTGTAGGAGATTGATGTGCTGTGGAAGCCTAGAAGGAACGATCACAAACGACTGAAAAAACTCTCCTGAGTATATTGAGCTAATGGATGGATATTTTTTTGTGGTTTGTGTCAACCCCCATCCCTGCTCAAAGCTTTTTAATGTTCCAGAGAGCCAGATACAAAGGCAGAAAAGAGAAGAAAATCAAGGGGACAAATTAGCTGTGATTTTGAAAGGATGAAATGAGGCAAGAGAACAAATGCTGGGCCACTCTTCCTAGTGTGAAATAGCAGGAACCTTGTGTCCTAGTCTTGTGTCCAAGTTCAACTCTCTTAGCTTCAAAAAACTTCATAAATGCAGAAATCTCATCTGACTGTGGGCTGGGAGGAGTCTGTAATCTGTGTTCAGTTTGTGCTGGTCCATTGTTGCACATAAGTCTTTGCACTTTAGCCATGGAATAAAATCTCCACAAAAATAGTTGTGATAAATCAGTGGCAGAGGACAGGACAGCACTAAACCCTAAGGATTAGGAGTATCTTGGCTACTCCACACCATGTGAGGCAGTCAGGCCTGGACTCTGGTTGTGCGTTCTTCTCACAGGTTGGCTTCTGTTCTCACTCCAGTCTAGAGCCAACTGGATCACAAAATTGGGAAATCCCGATATTTTCTGTAGCAAATATCAGACACATCTACAGGTGGGAAATTGAGAGCAGGAAGTGATTGAGAACAGCCCTGGGGAGAAGAGAGCAGGGTCAGATGGGATCTTGGGCAGGAATTGTTCCCTGGGAGGGTGGGCAGGCCCTGGCACAGGGCGCCCAGAGAAGCTGTGGCTGCCCCTGGATCCCTGGCAGTGCCCAAGGCCAGGTTGGACACTGGGGCTTGGAGCAGCCTGGGACAGTGGGAGGCGTCCCTGCCCTGGCAGGGGCAGAATGAGTAGAGCTTTAAAGGTGGCTTCCAAACCAAACCCTTCTGAGATTCTGTTATTCTAATTCCAGTGCAAGACATTTATTTTCCAAATGTCTTCTTTTCAGCTGTTCATAGTTAATAAAAGCAACTCTCTCTGCTGTTTGCATTTCTTTTCAGTCAATGTGGTGCCTATTCTTTGCTTTCTCCTTTTTAAAGCAACGATCATCCTTTATGTAGTGGTGCTATAGCTCTGCAGTGAATTCTGCCTGAATTCACAAACCCATGGGTGCTAGTTTTTTGTTTTAAAAATTAACATTCAGAGATGCAAGTCTTATTTACCAATGTCCTGCTGTGTTGAGAATAACATTAATATATGACATAGCTTCAACTAAGCTAAGATTTCTATCTGGTAATTATTCTTTTACCACCTGAATTTTTCTGTCCCTCACTGAGAAAATGCTTTGTATTATACAATGGAGTTTAAAAAGCCACGAACTGATCTGGATTTGTGGTGCATAATTTCTAGTCATATTTATGTATATTAATGTTGAATCAAGTTCTTGATTTCCATAAATGACCCACATAACATGCCAAATTTCTTCCTCATTTTAAACAGCCCTGGGTTTTGATGAACAGAAATTGATAGGTATGAGATGAACAAAAGAATACTGATGACACATAATATAAGCCTTGATCTAAAGTTGTGAACTTGTCAGATGATCTGCCAAAAATGGATTATTTTCTAAAAGTTTGAAATATGGCTGAGAAGCATGCTGGCCATTATTCAAAGCCTTTAATTTATTACATTGATGCTGTTAGACAAGTGATAATCATAGGCTTTAATTTCCTGCAGAATTGGGCATAGGTGTAGAATGCTTTATATCATTTAATATGCAAAAAGCCCCTCAGATCAGAGAATGGAATTTATATCCGTGTCACTGCAGGTTGTCTAATCTGACACAGATTGATATTAATACACCACATAAAATTGGAATTTTCCTAGACCTCTTGTATTTCTTTGCATCCTTGATGTTCACACTTTCAAAAATTGTCTCTGTATACTTTCATGTCCATCTTCAGTACTATACAAACTGTAGTATTTGGCTTGATTAAGTGCCCTATAATTTTACTCTGAATTCAAAATACTCTTGTTCTTTACTCGTGCTGGATTGTTGAGATCTCTGCCGGGTTGTGCACAACTCACAAACTTGTTGATTCTCTTGGTTTTTTCTGCAGTTAACAGTAACCCACAGCACTGTTCTCAGTGTGACAGTCACCCAACACAGATAATTGGGTTTTGCTATATATTTTTAGGCTTTATTTGTGTAGTTTTGTTTTCTTTTGCGAGAGAGCAAAAGATACTTGATCCCCAGGACCCCAGGACATGACTCCCCTGGCTCTGCTGAGTGCCTGAGCAGCTGAAGGGAACTGATAACTTTTGGCATTTAACAATAGGTTAATTTTACTGAGCTGCACATGGGGTTCCAAAAACAATAGGTTTCCAAAGATTTTTTTTTTTTAAGGTTTTTGTGAAAAATATTCCATGTAAAATGTTTCAAGCTTAGCACCTTACTTCAGAGCAGCTTTTTGCCTCTGCAGGTTTACAGAAGCATTCCATTTCCTTCCTGTGTTTTGTTTTGGTTTGTTTTTTATTAAATATTCTTAACAACATGGAAAACATGGCAAAAATATTTAAGGAGAAGTGTCAATTCAGCCTGGAGAAGAGAAAGTTTCTTAATTGTGGCCTTCCAGTCCCTGAAGGAGCTACAAGAAAGATGGAGAGAGACAATTGACAAGGGCCTGGAGTGACAGGACAAGAGGGGATGGATTCAAACTGCCAGAGGGAAGGGATAGATGGGATACTGGAAAGGAATTGTTCCCTGAGAGGGTGGGGAGAGATTCCATGACCATAATAGTTTCATGGTCTTTAATTTATATTACTCAAGAATCCAACACAGTACTCTAGCAAATGAAACATTTTTCTATTTAATTTTTTTTTTGGTGGACTAAGAGTATAAAAGGATCTGACTTCACGTTGTAGAATAGAACAGGCTATGTCTATTTGTAAGTAAAAGCTAATGTTTTGCACTTTAACAGGGAAGGAAATGAACAGTGGCACTAAAACCACATCTGCCAGAGCAGAGCCTCGTGGCAAAAGTTACCTCTTGTTGCAGTGATGACAGTATCCAGATGTCGCACAGTTAGGGGCATTTGCTAAAATCTTTTTCAAGTAGAAACACCTGTGACCATCAAAAGTGATAAATATTAGATAATAAAATGCATTCCTGGTAGGTGCACGGTGTAACCGACACAGCCAGGGAGAGAGCAGTCAAACTCCCTTCACTTCCCTTCAGAACACTTGCCTCTGTTTATTCCTATTTATAGGAATTTATAGGAATTATATTTACTCCTATTTATAGTGCTGAATCTTTGAGAGCCACCTACTTTGCTTTTTTTGCAGCTATTTTGTATATAATCTGTACTATTGTGTGGTTTCCTATTTGCTTTCCTGGGGTTTTTTGGGGGGGAGTTGTTTGTGGGGTTTTATGTTTAGGGTTTTGGTTTTTTTGTTGTTGTTTTTAGACTGATATTCTGCAGGAGCAAAGTTCAAATGTGTGGAGCTTTAGATTTGGGTAACCTCTGGGAACTGAGGGTGCATTTTGCTGTGCAGCTGCACATTTGCTTGGGGCCTGCTTGGTGTTGCCCCATTAAAAGTAAGGGAATTGGATGCTGTGGACACATTGCCATGAGCTGTGTTTAAGCTCAAACATTTGAAATGCCATTCCGTGGGCTTGGCTCTCCTCACTTTCAGTGACTCTGAAGCAGAGTTTTAGGCTGTTTTGGAAACAGAGCCTACAGCATGCCTGAGTTCTTGATTCATTTGAATATGGCCTCACCTAAAGCAAAAAAAACCCCAAAACATCACAACAAATTCCTTTGTTTTGCAGTGGACCATAAAAGCTTGCCCACTTGCAATTCCTCCTTCTGGAGAGTTAACTGGAGCCATTCCTAGCTTGGATATACTTTGCTTCCTCCACACAGCTTTGAAGCTGCTGGTGACTCCCTGTGTTCTCCAAAACAACAAAGAGAGCAGTAAAACACCGTCCTCTTGCCTTGGAGAAGAACCTTGTCTTCTGTAACTGCACTGCTTTCAAACGTGCATTTTCCATTCCAAGAGGATATTTAAGGTATCCTCTGAGTATCTGTGTTTATATGGAAATGGATGCAGTTCTGCATTTCAAGGGGAAAAAAAAAAGATATGATTACACTTTTAGTTTTTGAATAAAAATGAAATTACTTAAGTCCTTGCTGTATCAAAACCCACTGTTTCTGTTTGATGGATCAATAGTGACCTCTGGGGTTGCTGTTCTGCTTCTCAAGGGGATTTTGTCTCTGCTCTTTTGGCTGGACTCCAGGTTTGGATGACAATTTCAAGGTTGCAGTTTGTTTATTTTTTTTTATCCAGAGACAGTGGAGATCAATCCTAATCTATAGTGAGACTGAATCTCAAATGCCAGAGTGCCAGAGGCTTGACCCTCAGAAGTGCTGAGCACTCGGAGCTCGCGGCTGTCGTGTGGCACTTGGCACCTCAGGGGTCACACCTGCCCCTGCCACCCTCTGCTGTGCCCTGGGAACTGAATTAATCTCTTACTTTGCTTTCAGAACAGAGGATTTGCTTCCAATTTCTGTTGGCTCAGTTGAATTCTATCTTTCCAAGTAAAGTGGATAGTGGCATTCACGAATTTCTCTTCGTTTTCAAAGGTAATGTTTGAGACTCACTGGTTGTTTTCCTTTTATTCTTAGACTGTTTTCCCCTAGTCTGTTCTGCCCTTGCATGCTGTGATCCTTTGTTTGCTGTTTTAGCTCTGAAATATAAGAAAACCAGGCTACTGGTTCAGGCAGCAGCTCCTTTTTTAGGAACTAACCTTTGGTCTTTGGTGGACTTGAGGCAGTGCTGAAGAACAGAAGGCACTGCTGTTCTGGTGTTGTCAGCACCAGCAAAGAGAAACACAGACAAACTGATTCATTTCTTTCTACTTCAAATTAATCCTGAAAACATTTTCCTATGGTCACCAAGGTGGAGGTCTCCCTCCAGCTCCCTGGTGCTCCGTGACCTTTAGCAGTCCCAAAAGGAGCCTCGGTGCTGGTGACAGTCGGGAGATGTCAGCAGAACCTGAGTGAAAATATCCCAGCACAGCACTTCTCCAGGATGACTGAAATCCTATTTTTGGAGACGATAACATCATAACCTTTTAATTTTCCTTTCTATTTTTTTCTGGGTGCCAGATTGACAAGCCTAGAGGATGAGGCTGTGTATTCCTAGCCCAGGTTTGGCGTGGGCAGCAGCCCTGGTTGTTCCCCGTGCTGCCCTGCTGGTTCTCAGCCTTGCTGGTGTCTCAGCCCTGAGCCCAGGAGCTGCTCCTGAGCCCACCAGTGCAGCCAGGGCCCAGAGCCCTGCTCCTGAGGTGCAGGCAGAGCCCAGAGCCCTGCTCCTGCCGAGGTGCTGGTGCTCAGTGCCAGAGCAGAAGTGCCTCTGCAGAGCAAACAGCTCCTCCCAGACACTGCATCCATCACTCACCCCCCGAGCTGCTCCAAGCTTGCACTTCCAAACACCTGTCTGATTTCCTGCCCCAGCCAATCTTTTTACTTCTGTCTCTAACCTTTTGTGCTCTTAACCACTGGTCACACCTTGGATGGCATAACTGAAATCTAGGAGCAGAATGTGGGTCTTCTCTCATGCAAAGTTATTTTAAGTATTACTAGCATAGTCAAAGAAATAAGAAAATATAATTTTACAAGTTGTTTTGTATTAAATGTTTCTTTACTATAGACAGCAGGTTATAGCACAGGTTAAGAAAAAGATGTGCCATAAATTAACCTTTGCGGTTTATTTTTTTTCTCTTTGATGAGCAGTTCCCCTTCTCTAATCCTTATTTTCAGTGCTGATGTTAGCACAGTCTCCGTTTGTTGTATGTGAAAGATAGTGCTCCCTGATAATGAAGATATTAGTCAGACAATTACCAGAATTGCTGCTTCTGAGTGTTTTATTATAGAAGAGGGGGGGGGAGGGGGCCTTGCAGCAAGAGATTGGGCACAAAGAGTGATTCTGCTGTCCCTGCTCTTGCTGGTGGGGATTCAGCCACTGCCTCTGAGAATGAACAGCAATAAAGAATCTCCAGAACCAAGGTAGGATAATATCTAATAATTTCCTGAATGGACAAAGAAAGTTTAGGGCAAATTTAGAAGGGTATTGCTATCTCAGCTTTAATGATATGATACTTTATATTAATTTAAAATTCCTCAACTTCAAAATATTCTTGTGGCCTTCACTCTCAGCCCACACAAAGCTGCTAAGACAAGGCACCTTTCCAGGCTAGAAAGAGCCATCAGTCAGCAGCACACAATAGATATCAAAGACATCCCACTTCTAAAGGTATCATTAATACCAGTGCAGAACAAAGTGCACTGCAGCTTTTCATACCTCATCTGAAAGAAAACCACAGTCAGTCCCACCTTGCCTAGCTGAGATGGAGGAAGGGATGCGTGCACTCGTAGGTTTCTCGAGGATGAGCACAAATTGTCTGTTCAGGCAGTGTTACTTGGCTTTGTATTTGCTTATGGATCAGTCCAGTTATTCCTTTAGGAAATAAAACATTATACTGTCAGTCTTCAAAAATATGTATTGTTAACATGAGCTTTACTTTGCATTAAACATTTAAATTATATATGAGACGACTGAGGGTGAGGGTGTGCAGTGAACTGTGGTGTGGAGACTGAAAGTCTGTGTGAAGGCACTTTGAGAGAGCTTTGTGTGAAGGCTCTACACCTGGCCAGGCAGGTCTGGGCTCAGCTAGAAAGGAAAGGACAAACCCTGTCTTAGTCCCAGTGACAGCAGCCACTGACTTTCCAGAAGGAAGGTTGCAAACCTCACACTAAGCCCTCTGTGCACATGGCTGTGGTTTGGGAGTCCCTGCTTGGGAGTGGTGCAGGGAGTCACCCCCTCACCCTGAGGTGAACAGGAAAGGCAGAATTGCCATGGGAAAGCTTCCTTAGCTGGGTGCTTCCAGCGCTCCTTCTCTGCTGGCAGCATCTTCACATTCTCCCTGTCAGCCCAAACACAAAGAGGGCAAGGCAGGGGCCCTGCCAGAACCTGCTGAGGCAGACCCCGAAACACCCCCAGGGGAACTCTTGGTGGGGACGCAGCTGCAGGTGGTTGCCAGGGAATCTTCCCCATCCCCTGCACCTTGCTGGGCTGTACCTGTGGCTGGGCAGAGCCATTTGGTCCCACGGTATGTATTTTATTCCTCGTTTTTTCTGCAGATTAAGCTTTTTATTTGTGAGCACAGTGTCACTCTTCACTGTTCTGTGCCTTGCCAGGCAGAAACAGGTGCCTTATTTGTGGAAACTTTAAAGCACAGTAAAACATAACACTCGTGGAAGCTCTCATGTTATTTCTACAGCCTCTTGAGCCTTAGTTAAGTGAAGTGATAGGATATGACACTGTTGTTTTGGGTTTTTTTGTTAGATTTTTTTTTTTGGTAACTTTTCCAAATAAACAATCTCCTGGAAATAAGGAATGACATTATTAGGCAGGTACGGAAGGGAGAGCTGAGTGCTTCTTTGCTTTGTAGCATTGTCTTACTTGTGCACTGAAAAGAAAAGAACACTGTGGCAGTGTGAGTGGCAGCTACACATAATGGAATATGTGTTTATCCCTGTTTATGTTTGCAGCATCAGGAGTGTTAATTAAAAGACTCTGTCTCCTGTGCAGTCCTAGCTGCCATGTGTAAATAAATGTTACCTAGTCTGAGGTGAGATATCCCATGTGTAAACAAGCAAACCAGACTTAGTTCAAGCTTTTTGATAATTCACAAGATTATTCTTTCACTAAGATTTGATTCATATGATTCTTTAATATTCTCCACAGTATTTGGAGTGCATAATGGCAGTACTCCTGCCAGCAACCCTATGCATCTGTCTACCAAAAAATAACATTTCTGTAATTACAGGATGGGTGATGATGGATAGAGGAGTGGGAAATGCTGAGGGACAGCAGGAAGACAGTCATTGCAACAAAACACACAATCTACAGAAGTCAGAAGAATATTAAAAAGTAAACAAGAACTTGTGGGAATTGGGTCAGAACAAGTATTACTGTGGTGAACAGAAAGAATGGTTTAACTGCAAAAGCACAGTAACTAAACAGAGAGGGCCTCAGATTTTTGTGTGCTTGCAAATGAAGAGAATTTCCACTAAAGCACCGTTAAACTGTAGGCTCTGATAAATCTGCAATGCTGATAAGTTAGATTTGATTTGTCACTGTTTGTCATTTGATTTTAATCAGTGTTTCTGCAAGTGCATGTAAAACCTGGGTTTTCAGGGGAAAGCTGAGATGGGCAGACTGCCTGGCTGTGGGATTTGTGAGCACAGCCAAGGCAGAAAGGTGACTGGAGTACACTGAAAAGACAGAAATGCTGCTTTGAAGTGCCATAACTAGAGGGGAACGTGAAAAGTTTTGGAGGTGTGCTAGAAAAAGAAACTTCTTTCTGGTAGGAGTCCAACATTGTGGGCTGAGTTTGGGTTGATTCAGAAGCTTTTTCCTTCAACCCTTCTGCTCTTTGTAGAATAATTAGAAAAATCCAGAGAGAACAAGCTGAGCTGAATGAATGTTGGGAAAAGAATCTGTGACATCTCTAGAGGGATGATGGGGGGGTTGTGCCCCTTGCAGAGCTTGTACCCCCCAATCCTTTGCTATCAAATTGGCCCTTTCTGTTGTTTGCAAGGTGTGGATTTCCTGATTTTCCTAATTTTCCTGGATTTCCTTTCCACAGGGAGTTTCCCAAATGCTGCTTTCACCCCTGTCTCCTGCTGCTGCTCAATGGAATGCTGCAAACATGGACAGAGACCAGGTTTATCTGTGCTGGCCTAACTCAGCTCACCAGCACAGAGAGCGCCAAGCTAGGCCCAAAAAAGAAGAGAATAATTGAAGAAAAATGCTCAGCAAAGACACAGCCCCTCAGCCCATCCAGGCAGAGAGCTGAGGCTTGTGCAAGTACAGATTGTTCTCTCCTGAGAGCTGACCTTGAGTTGAAGAGGTAACCTTGTTCCTTTCTCACTTTTTCTGGTTTTGCATGGCTATTAAAAAAAAAAAAAACAAAAACAAAACCCTTCCATATTTTTCCTGTATCTTAAAGGCATTTTACTAATGTAATAGATAAAAAAGAAATATGTTAAATAAAAACATTTATTAGAGGACATAATTTTAAATATTTAATGATATAATTAAGTCTTATTAATGTAATGGTCTTTATTCTTCAGTTTAAAAATTCACAAGGTTAATTTCCCTTTCATCTTTATTATGCAATGTTTGCCACAATTATTTGTTATATATTCTTATAAATATTTGATGAATATTAGAGATTTTAATTTAGATAAAAATATAGGTCATCTTTTACCACAGTGTTACTCTGGTGTTAAGCTGGAATCAGTGAAATTAGTACAGGAGTGAGTCAGGCCCTGCTGTTCCTTCAGTTATTCTCAAGTTGGCTTCTTTGACTTGAGTGATCCATGGAAAACATTCCTTTTACTACTCTCTGCTTATAAAGGCTTGCAAACAATCTGGGGATCAATGAGCTGAGGATCAGTCACATCATTTTCATGTTGTCTCCTCTGGGGAACATTATTTGCATTGTCTCAATGTCAGATACTTATGCACTCGATTTTACTGCATTTGACAATAAAAACCACGTCTCAGGGTTGGGAAATGAATTTAGAATACATTTCAGGAGGTATTTACTTGATTCATTAAAATACTGGCATTAAAACCAGTTGTTTTGAGTAAAATGATCCTCCCTCTATAAGCTCTGTCTTTTTAGCTCCTTACTGAAGAAGAAAAGTCCTTCTGCATTGAGTCCTGTGCATTTAAATGACTGATATTCTCCTTCATTAGCAGTATTTCTTACATATGCACTAGAAATATTTTTGGGGAAGTGGATGCTTTATTTTACCACAGCATTGCCACTTTTTTTAAGATCAGTCTGCCAAAGTACGATGTCAGCAGCTGCTGAAAAAAATCACTTTATGGGCAATATGTTGACTTACCTTCTTAATTAAATAAAGAAACAAACCAGAACTCTCTGGAGAAAAGTACTTTGAAATAAACATATACTCCTAATCTGTCCCTGCATTCAGAATGAAAAAACAAACACCATTTGAGCTGGCAGCCAAATTCCAGTTTGTGCTGCTGTTAGATTTGGGTTATGAGGTGTGCCAAACTACCTTTCGGGGAGTTTCTTCAGGTGGCACATGCTGAAACCTGGGGCTCGTGCTACTTTCCCTTCCATTGGTAACCACAGCTCCCTTTAATTGCTTGCCTGCTGTAGTTGCCACCTCACAGGGACCTGAGATGTGCTGTTTCTCTTCCAGGTAAGGAAAGCACTGCATGAAGAGCTGGGCTAAACTTAAGGGATTTATTATCTTCAGGACAGAGGTGGCAGAATGCTGTCCATTTTTAAGGTGTCCATTTTACAGCAAGAAGCTGCCCTTGCCACCGCCTGGCTTCTCCCTTTCCTGCTGTTCTCCTGATACCCAGAGCAGGTGAATTTGCTGCTGCTGTGAGAGCAGTTCACTCTTACCCCTGCAGTGGTGAGGGCTGAACACACCTGGGGAAGTTCACTCAAATCTGATGGAAATGAAGGCAGTTTATTTGCCCAAATTGCTGTCAAGACCTGTCTAACCTTGATGTACTTCAGCTCTGGACTTGCTCTCAATTATGAGAGCATCTATTCCAGCATTGTTTCTGGAGTAACTCTCGTTGTTTTCTCACTGCCAGTGTGGCCGTTAAAATAGGTTAAAACAGGGCATTATGTGTTAGAAAACCATGTATTGGCAAAGTGTGGTGCTTAGCTCTGTCCTGCTGGCCTCCTGTGGATGCTAAACTGCACCAGAACTGTGTGTTCTCTGCAGAATGCACCAGTCAAGGTACAAAAATTACCCTTCAGCAAAGCCGAGCTGCTAAGCAGGGCAGAGTCCAGGCTGGCAAACGGGAAACAATCCTGTGAGCTTCTCTCAGCACCTCACTTGGAAACCACAACTCTGCCACCACAGCCCAGCTCAGAGATAGTGATGATGACTCTTTCCACTTATAGGAAGTCCTACTGATTTTACAACTCATAAAAGATTCAATTCTCTCACCTTGTGTGTAGCATATCCCTATTACAGGCAACCATTTTACCTCTCCTGGGATCCACCCATCCCTCTTACCTCAGCTTTCAGAAGTCCATTAAAAATCTGTTTTGTTTAGAGCATGCTTAAGCTTGCTATTATCTTGGAATTTTATGGCAAATCCGGCCTGAAAGTGAATACTTGGCTTTCAGGTCAGGCCACAGTGAAATGAGGAATGGGAAAAAACTCTTCAATGGTTCCCCCCAAAATTAACTCATTTGTGCAGTGGAGACAGTTATGTGGGGAACTCAAGTGTTGTCTACTTTTTAAATGCAGGGGAGCCCTTAGAAATAAGCTTAAATAAATTAAACTTATTTAAAGTTATTACCTAAACTTCTTTATGAGTTAAACTCCCTCTTGCAGGTACTGCTAGTTTGTCATTCTGTGTTCGTAGAGCTGCAGCTGGTAATTTCACCTCTCCACACTTTTATCCTCCAGCATCTTCTCACTTCTCCTCCTCTCACTGTTCTTTGGTGTCAGGCAGCTGCTGCACAGAACCTGCTCTCACTGACAGGACTGGATTTGTCCAGCCAAGTGATGTCAGAGTTTTGAGGCCCATGAGCATTACAGGACAGAGGAGAACACCCAGAGCTTGTTACATGCGTGCCCCAGTCATTCTTTTATTTATATTCATGTACACTTGCCTGTTTTCTAAACTGTGGACAAAAAGTACTTTTAAAAGCCTCTAGAAGCACAATTAGGAGGTTTGTTGTTAATCTTGTTCTAGGGTCATGTTTTGTTGATGAATATGGTAATTTCCTTTTGCAGAGAGAAGACTGTTGTTTTGGTTCTGGTAACACCAAAAACTGTTTGTACTTTGACATTTGCACAATGCCCAAAAGAATTATTGGGCTTTATTTAATTAACACCTCTGAGAATAAAAATCTGACAGCAATGGGGGTGATTTGATTTTGCATAGGGGAGATAATTCATTTATAGCCACACAATTAATGCAGTGAACATTCAATATCTCTTTCCTCTGGAAGAAAGGCAGTGTTACATATTACTTTGGGATTTAGAAGAGTAGCTGTTAGGAAAAAAAAGGGAAAAAAGTTATTTTAACCTGCTTAATTACTGCACACTAGAGGGCACTTGAGGTAGAGCAAACAGTATTTGCACAGCTCCTGCGACCGCTCCAGTTCCTGACGCTCATGAGGCAGAGTGAGAACACACAGCAAAAGATTAACTTCCCAAATTGCATCCTGTGCCACTTGTATCCTTCTGTACATTAATGTACAAAAAAAATAATAATGGTTGAATGCCTTGCTGGATATAATTTTCTTTTGTCTTTCTCCTTGTGTTTGATGTGCAAAAGGAATAATTGTTTTTCTAATAGTCAACCTGACAGCAACTAGTCAAAATTGCAAACAGTGCCCGAGGAATAATAAAACCTGGTAAGGTATTGTTATTTTTATGCACTCCGTAATATCACTGGTGCAAAAGGTACACAGATTGGTAGTTGGGGGGTTTCTGTTTTACAGTCTCTGGAGAGTGGAGGCAGCTCAGAGCTAGCTGTGTTTTATAGTGCTAAATGGAGTGTTTGGGGATGGGAAAGGATGTGTGAAGGGCCCACAGGCCCAAGGCTGCTGTTAGGTAAAACTTTTGTTTCTGTCTGACAGAAGAGACTTTTCCTTGGGCTGGGAGAGGAGCTTGAATGGTTATAGGAATGTGTTTGTCCAGTCAAAGCAAAAGTAACTTCAAAATCAATGCATCTATTTCTTCTGCCATCTCAAGTAACAAGGGAGTGGAGTTGGATTAGATGCCGTTCTCAGAACACCAGACTCAGAGCAAGGCTTTTTGGGTGGTTAAGAATCACTTCTGTTACTTGTGGCTGCTGCTGCTGCTCTTCCTTCAGTGGGGCTTTCCAAGCTTTCTGTTCCAGTGTTGGATACTGAATTTTAACCACGTGTGATCTCTGAAGGAATCTGGCATTCCTTTGCAAATCCCTCACTTAAGTCTCTCAGAGTTTCAGCCTTGCCTGTTAAAATGTAAACAGGAATTTCTTTCAGAGGGAAAAAAATTGAAAACAAACCTACCCCAGCCCTGTCCCTTTATCTCACAGGCTGTTTGTATCATTCCCCTTGTTTTAATCTATAGGATCACTTGTAAGCATTATATAATGGATTTTTTTTTTCCAGTTACAGATGTCTTCAGTGACTTTCCAAACACAGGAGATCATTATTTTCCCTGATAACCAACTTGTGATAACTGTATACAAGAAGGTTTTTAAAGGTTGCAAGACAGTGATAAGAACCTATGTTCTAAAGGTAATTATGTCTCTCTGCTGGCACAGGGAGCTGATAAAAGTGCATATTTTAGTCAGAAATGTTCTGGACTTAAGATAAATCTTGTTTCTTCTTACTCTATGGAGTGTGAATTCTGGCATGCAAAGCAAATTAAATTAAGGAGTAATCCCTCACATAATTTGAGCAAAAGGTGTAAATGATGTGGAGTGGGTATTGCCTAAGAAAACAGCATGGAATGTATTTAAAGCTTTGATGGAACAATGGCAGTGACACCACTAGTCCATAAACTTGCTTTAGTAACTTTCAAATCAGTTATTCATTTCTCATTACTTTGAAGTGGCATTTTAGTGGCAATCCCTGTAAGCAAAAGTAGCTTGCAGTAAAGTCATTTATCTTGATCAAGCAATTCACTCTGGACTCATTAATTACGTGTAATTTTGGATCAGGCCCTATTTTACGTATTAAAAACTGAAATCAGCTACTGATGCTTTGAGGGAAATATCTCACTGGTAGGTGATGTAATGGAATGAAATGTGAATACATGGAATTATCACAGTGATTTCTTCTCCCCTCTCAAGCCCTGGCTTTGGCATCATTATTGAAATGAGATGACCCGGAGCAGACTCCAGCAGGAGCCCTGGCAAGGCTGTGCTGTGACTGAGTTGCCCCTGAAGAGCTCATTTCAAGCCACTTCCACTGAATATTTTTAAGCAGTAAGGTCTAAACTCTCTGTCTTCAGGGAACAGTTGCTTGCGCTGCTGAGGAACAAAGAATCAGATGATAATCAACAACTGTTTTCACAAAAACATGAAAGTGAGGAAAGATGGTGGAATTCCATTATGCCACATAGTTTAGGTGATAGAGATTTCCTGTCTCTATATGCATGGGAAGTCACATTGGGGTTTTAATTCTTCTTACTCATAAAAGCAAAGCAATATGGAAGGAAATCTCCTTATTCTCTTCCAAGCAGAGGTTAATTTTTTCCCAATTCTCGGTCACAACCAGTCAAAAAACCAAACAAAACCCAAAAAAACCTAAAACCCACCTAAAGGAAAAAAACAAACACACAAACCCAACCAACCAAAGAAAAAAAATAATAATAATAAAAAAAAAAAGCCACAAAAACAAGATGAAAAATAACCCCAAAATGGCAAAACCAACAACCAACCCATACCACAAACATTTACATTTTGTAAATATTCTGGATTGGGGTTTTTTTTTCCTGATCTCAAAATTTAATATGAAAAATTGCCTTCCAGTTTGATCCAGGATGCAGTCAATCACATGCATTTTGCAGGTGACTTCTTTCTTCAGTACAGTTATTAAGCTAAAAATCTTCATCCCACTACAACTGGAGTCAGTGCTGCCTTTTGCTTAAAAAATGAAATAGTCATTTAGAAGACAGAGGAATAATCTTCCTTGTAATATTTATTTAACAGGAAATAATTTCTAGCCAGCATATTCATCAGTGTTATGCAATAGTGTGTGTATATATATCTCACTATGATAAATATCATTAAATCATTTCATTTGGATAGGATGCAGAAAGTTGCAAATGTTCCTTTGCTATTCCAGGCTTATTTTTACATTAATTTTAATCCATACCCTTCCTCCTGTCAAAATTTACTCCATCATCTGGAAGGCTTTCCAGCAGGGGAATCCATGGATGGCATAATCCATTTTAACAAGGCACTTCCCATCCTCTCCTACAACCTGAGGATGAAAGAGCACAGCTTTTGCCCCGGTAATTTCCAACTGCAAGAAAGGTCACGTAGAACAAATGGCATGAGTCAAAGGTTGAAATCAAAACAAAAAACTAAACTTTTAAGCTGCACTTGGAGGTACAACCTCTACCATTAGCTTTCTTCCCACACACAACTGCGCTGCCTGTTTAAAGCAGGGACACCAGGGATCTTATTAGGAAGAACTTTTATTCTTGGTTGCTTCTATCAGGTGTTTTAAATAGGAATTAAAACCAGGTGTGCAACCACACTTACTGAAACCTTAAAGAAGTTTGGAAGCTGGCATTAATGGCCAGGAGTAAAGCCAGGCTAAGCATCCTCATGCTTTCCTTGTGACAAGATGTGTATTTTCACTGTTCAGCTGGTGGAAGGATGGGAGAGAAAAACACTCTTTGCCTCAGCAGAACCCCAGGTAAAAGGAAGCCACATTTCTGATCTTATCTATTGCACTGCCAAGTGTTTTGTATTTCCCTCAAGGCTCTCTGCCTGCTTCAAGTATTGTGTATTTTTATATCCATCCTCCTCCCAAGGAATCCTCCCAGGCTCACAGCTTGGCAAGTAAACGCTTGGGCTGAGGGAAGCAAAGATATAGTTAGATGTTTCTTCATTGACCTTGAAAAATGGCACATTCTGGGTGCATTTTGCTACATTCCCATGAGTTTGAGACTTTTCAGGAGGATTTGTGCAAGAAGAAATGCCCCTGTTATCTGCAATAACTTGCATTTAGTTAAGATAAAATCAAGCAGTTAAGAGCTACGTATGGAGGGTCTCATTCACTGTCTAAAACATGTGCATGCACTCACAGGATCAGCATGGAAAATTCGATTAACAATCATGGAACTAAATTCTATGGTATTCTTCCTATAGAGAGGAATAATAGGGTTCATTTTCTGCAATCCTAGATATATCTTCAGTGAAGTAGTCATCTTGTCTTTTGCTTAAGGTGGAGAGGTGTCTCTGAATGAGGTGCAGATGACCAACCCTTTAAAAATAAAGTTCAGCAATGAACCAGCTTCACTAACATAGAACCACACAGCATTTTCATTTCAACCTCAGCATCGTCCTGCCCAAGGAGAGTTGGAGAAGGTGGATGGAATCGAGTTCAGTTGAGCTTCCCCAGCAGCACTAGTGCAGTGTGGAACCAGTCCTCCCCTGTAAGAGCCCCTGTCTGCACCTGGCCACGTCTGCACCTTGTGGTGTTCTTACCCCTTCCCTTTCGGCAAACATCGAACTCGGGGAGGATTCAGAGCTATGATGTATTACCAAAAACAACACACTTACTCTGCGAACAGATAATCCATGCAACATGTGAAGGAGCAGAGCTCCGCGGCTGAGGAGGGTGGGCAGGGGACGGCAGTGGCGGGTCCCTGGCAGGCTGCCGGCCGCGCCGCTTGTCCGCTCGGACGGGACGAGCCCCCGCGGCTCCGCGGAGCCCAGGGCAGGTGAGGATGGGCAGAGCCGCGCTCCTGAGCCCGCACCAGCGCTCCGGCACCGGGGCTGAGCCGTCGGTCACAGAGGGGGTTTGGGGACGGGGCGAGGGTCAAGGACTTACTGCGCGGTGTTCCTGCATCCGCTCCTCCGCGCAGCGCCCGATGCACCGCGGCTGCGGAGAGCCCGGAACCGCCCGCGGCTCCCGGGGCGCCTCGGGAACAGCGTTTTAATGGATGCCCCCCGTGTGCCCGGGCACCTCGGGAACAGCGGTTTAATGGATGCCCCCCTGCCCGGGGCGCCCGCCCGNAGACGAGCGGCTGCATCCCCCTCCCGGCCCCCTCCCGGCGGGCATCACCCGCAAGGCCGGGGGGCTACTCCTGGAGCTTCGGGCACGTCCCAGCCCCGGCCGGCATCACCCCCAAGGCCGGGGGGCTGCTCCTGGAGCTCCGGGCACGTCCCGCTCCCGGGGGCGCGTCCCCGGTGTCCCCGCTCCGGCCCGGCCCCCCGGGCCCGCCCGGCGCCCACCCCCGCCCG
>VZTJ01003338.1:88957-113392 GCA_013397795.1 Orthonyx spaldingii
GGGCTGCAGGAGATGCCCCGGCGCGGAGTTGGCGCTCCGGGAGCCCGGCACGGCCGCGGAGAGCGAGCGGCGCCGCCGCCCCTGCAAAAGTTGTGTGTCCGGCGGGGGGAGGCGGGGAGGGGGAGAACCCCCACCCCAAAGTGCTCGCACCGAGCTCCCAGCGCTAGACCTGCCTCCGAGATCGGCCCAATAAGAGCTGTCAGGGGAGGCTCCCGGTTCACTTTCCACATCGCTTCACAGTTGCGTGTGGCAGGCAGGCAGGCACGGCAGCGCGCTCAGCCCCGGAATTAGCGGATTTATTTGGAATATCCCTGCTCTCCTGGAGACGTGCGGCTGCCGCTGGCTCGTGCGAAGGGAGAAATTAATAACTGCGCTCCAGCATGCGGGCACAGAGAGCCGGGAAGCCCAGCCAGCAGCCGCGGAAAGCATGAGGAGAAAACCCGGAGAGCCCTGTCTGCTCCCAGGGACCGCCTGATGGCTCGGTACCTCACCCATTCAATCCGCGTGTGATGTGGCTGTGGGCGAGCGGCCCCCTTGCTCCTTGAAAGAGTGAGTATTCATTTTATTCAGACAATTTGTGGCTGGCTGGCAGAGGGCTCTCGCTCTGTGGGTTTCTGGCTGACTCGGGCTTGGTGTGCGTGCAAGGTGCGCTGGGCGAGCGCCTTCCCCGTCCATAGGTGCGGTGTGAGCCTGAACTGGGCTTCAGCCTCATTAAGTCGGGTGTTTTCAAATTGCCGATAGTGAAAATGTCGTGGGATGCTTGTTAGTATTTTTTTTTAATTATCATTATTATTCTCTCGGGAGAAGAAGTGGTGGTAATTGCATTTGTCTTCCCGCTTGTTGGTGGTTTTTTTGAGAGGTTTATTTGTCCTTCCGGTCTGCAACCCTCCTTTAAAGCGTCAGGAGGACTTTGGATGACAGAAGGTTGCTTCTAAGGCTGGCGAACCCGTTTCTTCTCCTTGTTTTCTTATTTAGTACAATAAATCTCTGGGCTATTTCACTGTGTTGAACAGATGCAGGGCTGCATTCATGCATTGAAATAGATTGCATTTTTCGTGCTGAGAATAAAAATCACCCACTAGCCAGATATGTAAATGAGGGAGGAGGAGGCTGGAAGAACCTTGAGGGGGGGAATCCCCCTGATTTATCACAACCTTCCCTCCCCGCAAAGCTTTGCACCCCCTAAGTAAGTAAATAAATAGGGATGGCTTCATAGTCTCCTTTCCTACTTTGAGAGAGAAAAGCATCCCAGAAATCCTGCTCTCCAGAGCTGCCATGGGAATGATTCTGTAGCCATAACTAGCCAGGAGTCATCCCTGTCCTACAAGTTGTTTTCCTTCCCATCTTTTGGCTGAGTAAACAGAGGATGCATCCAGCTGAAACTTGGGAGAGGGAGGAAGCCCCTGAGCCCCAGCCGCGCGTTTGCTGCCTGGCTGCCAAGGCTCCAGAGCGGAGATGCAGGAGCCTGTGCCCCCTGAAGCTGCTGTTCCACTGAACGCTTCCTATTCTCTTTGAGGAAGGCAGAGGAGGAACACATCCTGCTGCTCTGTTCTGCTCGGTAGCTGCTGGGTAGCACATCCCAGCCGAGCCCCGAGCCGGCAGCCAGCATCCCTCCATCCCTGCTCGCCAGCATCCCTGCTCGCCAGCATCCCTGCTCGCCAGCATCCCTGCTCGCCAGCATCCCTGCTCGGCAGCCCCGGCGCTGGGCTGGGCTGGGAGGCACCGCGAGGCTCCAGCACAGGAGCCTGTGGCAGCTCCTAGGTGGGCAATAGAAAAGAGATTAATCCAAATCCTTATTTAGGCTCTGCCTACAGCCATGAAGGTGACACTACTTAACACAGGCAGGAATTCCTTTGCGGTTCGCTGCCGTTCGGTCATGTCTTGAATTTGTCTCAATTCAAGCAGTTTGCGTTTAGCAGCAGATTAAATAGAGTGGAATCAATCCAGGCTGGCATTAAACGGCGCTGCACAAACCCGCTCGCGTTGCCAACAGGTATCAAAGAGTGCCCTCGCTCTCCTCCCTTCCAGGCAGGCACAAACACACGCTCTGTTCCATGTGGACGGGTCTGTCTCTTCTCTCTGAAAGGAGAGGAAACACTCATACAACTTTTATAAAGGCTGACACCTCTGAACAGCCAGCTTGATCACATAAACGGCTCGGCCGGTGTGGCGCTGGGTACTGCAGACAGGTGTTTTTGGGAGGTGCTGACTGCAAGAACTCAAATAGCGTTAAGTGTTTATTGTTTCAAATATAACGTGTTAGCGCTGAACCGAAGGGAAGTTAGCAGCTGCTCACTTCAGTTTCAATTAAAGAATAGAGCTGATAGCTACCAAAGCTATAGATAAAGAATCCTCTTAACTTCACTCATCCTCTTTTGGAAATTCTTCAAGAGTTTCTCCGCAACAAGGATAAGGAGAAATATGCAGAGCTCTTGTATGAATGCTATTCCTCCTCTGCGTTCAATACCAGACTGCTGTGAACAAGTAGAGACTTCACAATAGGCTTCTCAGTATAGATAAGTAAATAATAAATAAATTCAGAAGATGGAAAATCACCCTTGTGTACATTTTACCTGTCTTGAAATGATGAAGCATCAAGAAGAAGTTAGTATTTGGCACACCTGTGAAATTATCAAATTTCACACCCATAAAATCCAATAACATCAGAACCCAAAAGCTCTCTGTGGTGTTACCTCCCAGCCTGATTGTGTGGATGTCTGTGACAGAAGGATCCTAGGAAGGGAAGTGATTATTACGTGATATTTTCATCCTCTAAGCCTTATTGTTCCACCTCTCTGCTTACAGAATGAGCACAGTTTTCTGGCAGCTTCCTCCCAAGCTATTTATTAACTCCCTTCTTTTTCCAAACTTGCATCCTGGCTATGGAGGGCTTTGATTTCCATGCTTAGTCGTAAGCTGAGGGCCTTCGGTGTCCTTGGAGATCAAAGCATTTTGTGTAAGTTGGTTCTTAAATTATCCAGGTGAGCAATTTGTTAACTGGGCAGGCTGCTAGCCAAGAAACTAACTTTGGACGTTTTCTTCGATATTAAAAAATCAATAACACTCCGTGCGCCTGCTTAACAAATGCAACTGGTTTTAATAAGAAGTATGGCTGTATATGACAGCTGCTCCTCTTATGCCTTTCCTTAAAAATAAAAGAAGTTTTCATCTCTGCAAGGCAAGGTAGAATCCTCCTTAGATGAAGTCACTCAGTGATTTTTCAGTGTTCTTTAGTCACTCCCATCAGTTCCTGCTCCTGAGGTCCAAAACAGAGTTGTAAAGGGGGAAGTAGTCCCACAATCAGATTTAAATTCACTTTTTTGTGAAATTTTTAATCTTTTGAATTTTTTTGTCATTTGTGATCTTCAGGATTTTTCCAATAATGACACCTTTATCAAATAAATTTAATCGATCCCTGGACACTTTCTTTGCACCACTGTTAACATAGGATGCATTGTTTTCTCTGAAAAAAATATCCTTCTTCCATCTTCAGGATAGAGAACCTAGTGAGGACTCACAGTCAGCCATGGACATGGATTTAGGTCTTGCACTTGAAACACTTCTTGAATTTTCTGTCTACTTTCTCTCATGCAATTGCAGATCTCATATTTTTAAGTCTTCACTTAGGAAGACCATTCCCACAGACTTTAGCTGGGAATTTTTTCGGACATTGATTGAAAATAGGGGCCTGGAACCCATCCACTTGATTTGTGGTACACACAGATCATTTCATTTGCAAAACTTGAGAGACCTTAAAGGGAGAGAAATATTGATCTCTGAGATTATGGACGTGAATGTGAACATGTCCTATAATTTCTCAGAGCTGTGTATTTCTAAGTGATGATTGTGCATGTTCTGCAACAGAAAGCGACTGCTCGTGCAGGTGTTTTTGTAAATCCCCCATAACCATCAGGTACCCCATATCTCAGCAGTATTCCTTTTCCAGTTTAATATTATCAAAGCCTGACCTACTATCAATAGTTGTATGCTTATAGTGTACACTAAAGTGGTATCATAAGAGTCTTTCATCTACGAGTGTAAAATAATAAAACCTGAATTCTTTCAGTGGGAGGCAAATGCTACGGCAATTTGAGCTTGGACCATTTTAAGCATCGTTGCTACCATAAGATCACATCAATAGAATTAAATTAGATCATGGAAACTCAACAGTTTTCGTAGTGTTGTTGCCATAGAAAACATGGCTCACTTCAGAGCTTTCTGAACATAACTATTTGAGCAGTAGACAAACAGAGAAAAAGATAAAGTCCAATTTGAGATTTCAAATGTGTGTCTATATACATATATATATACACACATATATATATACACACACATTTATTTTCCTCTCCTTCTTTGTTCTAGAATCTGTTCAGCATGTTTCTCATTTTGTCAACCACATAAATAACATCAATTCGGTGGCATTGCAAATACATTAATAAAATTTTGTTCCCAAAATGCATTGGGTACTGATGGTACCTGGAGTAGTAAGTGGAAGCTGAAAAGAAAAGAATTATCTGTGAAGCAGTTCAGTTACCAACAGATGGATTTTATAGCGCAGACTCCAGGTAGAAGACTGATTTCAGCCTGTCTTAGCCACGAGAGCAGCCTTTACCCATGGGTTGGTTGCACTCACAGAACTGATTTTCCAAGGTGTTGATCATGATGTGTCTTGTGGAAGTCATTTGAAATTGAGAATGATGAGCACCCTGCCTCGGATTTGAGACTGGCAATGTCTCCCAGCCCCAGACCTGGGAAGGGAAGGCTCCCATGGGAAGTGTCTCCTTCACCCTGCGGTGCCCAAGCCCTGGACAAGCTCACAAAGGTGTTTCTCACTGTGTCTTGATCAGGTCTTTGCAACAGATGTGGGAGTTCAGAACACGAAAAGAGTCTTGGCAGTCCCCAGTTCACAGTTTCAGCTTTCTGATTCGGTGTCCATTCACCCGAAGTGGTTTTTTGCCGGGAACCAACGCTCAGCCTCATTTAAGGCACTCCCGTAACCATTTACAACCCATTTCCTTTGCAGTCACTGATGATCAGAGTCACATGCACGAACTTTATATATTTATGTTTTATAAAAATAGAAATATAAACCATGTATTTTTAATATATTATTTCCAAGCCCTCAATACTGCTGCAAATGGACTGCATGCACTCAGGAGGGAATGCAATTCATTAATTGAGTTTTGCAACCCTTCAGATGCGAGTCTCTTGTACAGATTAAGTGTAACAGCCATGATTGCCCTGTAAGTAACAGAGCAACAAAACTTAATGTTGCTGAAGTTTAGATTGAGTTCTGTGTTCTGGTCTCTGACCTTTATTTTTTGCGTGTTTCCAAAACTTAGATTAAAGCAAATGAATGGGGGGAAAAAAATTCCCACAAAATCTCAACTTGGCAACTGCAGAAGAAATAAGTTTAACGTTGTTGAGCCCTAATTCTTTCCAAACAACTCATCTAAATTGATGGTAAAACTGCCATCAAAGTCAGTGATGCAAAATTAGAAACCTTCACATATCTCAGCAGAGGAAATTTGAGATTTACTGCAGTTATACTGTATAGTTAGAAAGGCCCAGGTATGTTCAGATTTTGCCTTTTTAAAGATTTTTTAATGCACACACACATTCAGCATATCGCTCGAGAGTTTATGTAGCTTTTACTAAGTCAAGATGTCCAGTCATAATTTTATCATCTTAGTTTAATCACAGTACATGTCAGGAAAACTTGTGGGTTTTCCCTTAATTGTTATGTTTTGTTTAATTCTATAGAGAATACCCAATATTCATGAAACAAAACCAATGAAAATGAAAGTTCTGTTGTATATATTTATATATTAAAAAAAAAAAGACTGAAAAAGAAGCCCAGAAAGCAAGATATTTATGTCCTCCATTAATATTTAAAGTTTTTTTTTTTCAGGAAGTACAGATAAGCACATCCCAGCTGCTGAAAGTCTCCTGATAAACAATGCCCCAGGCAGAGCACGGTTAACACCTAATTCTCAGTCGCGGGCCAATCTGTTTGCCTTTTCTGAGCTCGCTTCATGTTGAGCACAAGTTGCCTTTTCTGCCTTCTCTCCTTTCGGAGTGCTGGAGGTCTCAATGGATGAACTGCACCTCGGAGCAGGGAGCGGGGTGTGGCAGCCGGGGCTGCGGGGCTGAGGTTGTTCAGCCTGTGCAATGTAGTTCTGCTTTAGTCAAAGGAAAATCGCTTTAATCAGTGGACTGGAGAGAATAAAAATTACTGCAGATCACTTCTTCCCCTTGCTATAGAATGAAAACAAAGCTGATGCAACTATTTCTGTTCTGTTTAAGTTTCTGGACCTCTCTGGAAATCTTGGCTGTCTTTCCTCTCTGTTTCGAACCTGCATCATGAGATGATGTTCTGACACACATCAGTGGAGAGTCTGACTCCCAGAAACCCAAACCTTTCTTTTTTCCTAAGTATAAGCAGTTGATGGAGAAGGTTGCAAATATCTTTTGTTCTTCTGTAGAGCTAAAATAGCTGTATTGCCATTTTAATACCTATTGCTTTGGTATCAGCTGTCATGAAAAAAAAAAATTAAATCCACACCAAAACCCCCCCAACGCAATCAAACAAAAAACTCACCCACCCACCCAACACCAAAATGACCTTAAAATACTGTAAATACTTATTTCATTAGGGAGGAAATGTCACCTTCAGCTGCAAACTGTGGAGCACATGCTGTCTGCTTGTCCTGTACCTGAGCATGTGTAGCACACTGGAAGTCCTGAGCAGTGCACAGTGCAAGGAATAGTAAAGAATAAAAATAGTCTGAAGGTTCTGATGACACCCCTGGTGGGTTTCTTTAAAAGCATTCTGGTTCCATAAAGTAGTGGCTGCCTCTGGAAAGACTGACAGCTTTATATACAAAGAGTCTGAGTCTTGGCAGCTTTAAAGGTGGCCCATATTGATTTTACTATTGAAAAGTAACAAAAATCAGACATTCTATTGTTACCAAGAGAAGTTGAACAATAAGCATGATATCACTGGGTCAAGATACTCTTTTGTGGTTTGGTTTTTATAAGAAAGGTTTTCCTGATAGTAAATATTTGTCAAAAATTATAAGAAAATGTGTAAGTTGTCACTTACATAGTTTTTGTAGAAGTGATAAAGTATCATGTTAAGCAGTCACATAATAATGAAACAATTTATTATAATAATAATAGAGCTGTATTTCATTGTGATGGATGTTGTCATTTTCTCTTTGTCCCAAAGCCTCAGTGAAGCTGTGCAATGACCGATATCCTGTAGCAGCCTCATCTCCACTCCAGAACATCAGTTATGGTGTTTCCCAGTTAAAGCACCGAAGTAAGGTAAAGAAGGGAGAGGAATTTATCTTAGAAAGGCTTTTCTAAACCTTCCTTCCCTCTGCCTCTGAAACAGACTCCTAAAACTGAAGTAGCCTGCTTGTGGTAATGATAATCCTCTGGATAGATGAATAAATCCTTCAGTAATTATTAGAGCTCTAAATGTTGAAGAAACTGATGTGTTTCTGTAGCTGTGTGTATCCCTGCATGGCCATATTTTCCCAGTGCATGGATTCCCTCAGCTATATCTGATGCAGAGACTAACACTGTGCCTAGAACAGTCCTTCAGCATTTGACACAAGCTCAGGAACTCACTTAATAACCTAAAGAACTGTGCAGAAGTCTTTAAAGAGCAGCAGAGCATGACTAAGCTTAAAAAAATAAAGTGACGTTTCTTTGCTCACAGAATTATTCTGTGTGTGGGCAGGGCAGAACACCTAAGACAAAAGCAGGAGGAAGGTGGTGCCTGTTGCCATTGCTGCTGAAATAAATAATGCTTTAGGAATCTGCTTTTGATTTCCCAGGCAGCCATAAGCAAATTGCCACAAGTAGCACATCAGAATAAACTCGGACAATTGATTTGCACTCGGACTGGCAGGAAGCTCTGCCAGCACCAAGGATTCCTCGCCCTGCTGCCATGGCAGAACTCGTGTAACATTGCCCATCTCGTTGCCCTCCCTGTGCCACTGCAGGTGCGTGGCCGAGGGCAGGGATGTGTGGATAATGCTTTCATGCTTTTCTGTGTTCCAGCTAGCCCCAGGTGAGTCTGAGACCCGGTGCAGCTATGCGGGGTAATTATAGTTTGAGCAGTGCCTGGGCTGTGCCTGGCCCCGAGCGTGGCTGCTCTGTGCCGTGCCCAGCCCCTCTCCAGGGCACCAGGCTGTGCTGGGTCACAGCAGCTCCCTCCCGATGGAGCCTGGCCTCACACCAGCACCTCTGTGGGAGGCGGTTCTGCCCCCGAAACCTGCCAGCAGCAGTGGGCAAACCACGGCAGGTTACCGTGGTTGGAGAGGAGGAGTCCATCAGAGATTTATCTAAGTAGTCTGCTGTCCCTAATTGCCTGTTTGTCCTCTTCTCCAAAAGTTTTCCTCCACTCAATTTTGTTGATTCAACTATTTCTCTGCTCCCTGAAGCATATAGTGAAACTTCATACGCTTTTTGTCAGCACAGGTGTTCTCAAAACTTCCTGTTGTTGTCCTACAGTTGATGGGCTCTTTAGTTCTGCAATGATCTGGGTTAGAATTGTGGAGGAAAAGGCTTTTTGGAACAGGATGTTGTTGCAAATTGGTTTTGTTTACCCACATTTCACTGACCTGTCTTACAGTGTTGATTGCAAACAGCACAACTGCAGGGACAGCAAACTGCAGTGGGGAAGGAATGGGAATGGAGACCAATTATTTGAAATGTGTACTTGCATGTTGTGGGGGCTGAGGGGGGGTAAGAGCCTCTTAAATGAAAATTGCTCTTGGTGGAATTACAGCATGAGCAATGGCCTAACCTAGCTCTGTCAAAATGATTTGGTTTTGAAAACACCTTACCATTAAAGGCGTTTAAGTTAACAAGATCATTTTGACAGAACTGGGTTAGGGAGTGACTGCACACACAGTTCTGCTGGCAGATAAGAGGCAGGGGAGTCTGGCCAGGGCATGCAAGTGGCACTTGGCAGTGGGCACTGAGCAGGGTCTGAGCGCTGCCATGGTAGTGGGGCTGATTACAGCCTCAGTCCCTGTTATTCTTGCTGTTAGGTGGGGATTTGCTTCTTAATTTGACTGTTTTGTGGCTGAGTAATCTTTACACAAACGAATAATCCACTGAGTAATAAGAGTTATTATTTATGGCAAGAAGTATTCATTCCTTTGCAGAGGAAACATGAGCATGCTGCCTTATCCGAGGTGATTTAAATCAAGTTCAGGTACAATTTAATGGGTATGTACTGGAAACAGGACGAGTATGGAGCTGAGTTATGCAGGTGAGGATGACATGTTTATTTGTGGGATATGGTGTCTTGATAGTTCTGTTCTGGTGGAATTTGGGTTTGTTCTGCTTTAATGGAAAATTGGAAACCTTCACCACAGTTCTCCTACAAGTGAGAGGGATGGAGCAGCTCTGCTGGGAGGAAAGGCTGGGAGAGCTGGCATTGTCCAGCCTGGAGAGGAGAAGCTTTGGGGTGAGCTCAGTGTGGCCTTGCAGGGCCTGAAGGAGCTGCAGGAAAGATGGAGAGAGACAATTGCCAAGGGCTGGAGGGACAGGACCCAGGGAATGGCTCCCACTGCCAGAGGGCAGGGTCAGATGGGATCTTGGGCAGGAATTGTTCCCTGGGAGGGTGGGCAGGCCCTGGCACAGGGTGCCCAGAGAAGCTGTGGCTGCCCCTGGATCCCTGGCAGTGCCCAAGGCCAGGTTGGACATTGGGGCTTGGAGCAGCCTGGGACAGTGGGAGGTGTCCCTGCCATGGCAGGGGTGGGATGGGATGATTTTTAAGGTCCCTTCCAACCAAACCCGCTCTGGGATTCTGTGAAGAAGAGTGAGTAGAATTCCTACAAGTGGACTGGAGCACTAAGGTCTTTTATTTCTGTTACTGGAAACATAAGGCTCTGTTGTGCTGCCAAACAGGGATAAGTGAAGCAAAGAGAATCACTCTTCCCACTGTGGGAAGGCTTTGGATTATGTTGCTGCTTTTGGTGGGAAAGGACCTGGTCTGAATCCTTGAGTAAGGGGATGAGGAAGCAAAAGTTGTAGTGTAGCCAATACCCAGAGAGGTAACAGCAAACCTAAAGAGTTTAAGAAGCAAGAACGGTGTGGGAAAAACAAGAAAAAAAGAAAAAAACAACCCAAAATTATATAATCAACAGATATTCCACACCTGTGGGGGCGAAAAACCAAAGAAATGGCACTGGCTAGGACTCTGTAGGTGGTCATTAAATGAAGGCTTCTCATCAATTATTTGTGGTTGCTTGTATTGTAATGGGGATTTGCTTATATTAAATTAGCATCTAAGATAGAAATTATGTATTTAATGTACAAAATATAGTGGATCCTGAAAGTTCTACCAAAAAAACCCTTTTGAGCAAAAATTATCAGGTTTTTTTTTGGTATCTCTAGTGTAACTCATTTAAAGAAAGCAGTACCCAAGGGGTTTTTTTACCTTAATAACAGTTGTTTAGGAATTGATAAAATCTGCCACAATGAAATAGTGAGGTCAAAGGGCTGAGATGCTGCATATCATCACTGCAAATGCAATAATAAACTTTGCTGCAGTTCTTAAGACCACCGTCCATGTCTCTTGTGTGGAGAAACACTAGAGTGGCTCTAAAATCTTTTAAAGGGAGATCATGGTATAAATCAATGCACTGGCATTGTAATAAAGTGGTTTATTTGACCAGATGAATATTCTGTGCTTTGAAAGCGAAAAAAAAATTGATTTTTTTTAAAGCTTTTTATGATCTTACTTTGCTTCTTTTTCAATGGGAAGTTCATACCATCAACTACTTTTATGAACTTTATTAATCTTTTTAACAAATCTACTGCATTCCAGTGGTCACCTTTCAAAGCTACAAGCTGATTTTAAAATAATTGTAGTGAAATGAGCTCTGTCAGAAGGGTTTTGCTCCCCTCATACACAAAATGAGCTTTATATCTCTGTAAGTGTCTGTTGCCATAGCTGGCTCTGACTCTATGCAAGGGATGAGCTCACAGCTGTAACCTGCACAGGTTTGAGTTCCAGAAGAGGTCCCGATGCGTGACATCGTTTTCTGAAGCTGTGTGCTGGTTGTCCCCTCCTGTTAGGTTATAAACCTCTTCATAAGCACTTTGTGCTGCACTCGTACAAGACTTACACGCTCCGTGGCTGAGTTTTATGAGCAGTGTTCCAAGATGCAAGTTTCTGTGAACAGAATAATATTTTTCTAAAACTCCATCAGCACACAGAATGGAAAACAAACCACTCAGCTTTATCTGTACTTCTGTATAGGCTGTGCATGGAGAGCAAAATCTATGAATACAGTCTAAGTTTTTGAAAGTGTAAGGCAGTTATTTGAATCTCTGTTTCATGACATACTGGAGCATTTTCTTTCATCTATTTTCTATGTTAAAGAAATTCTTTATATTTTAAATATCATTTTCCCCTCTCAGGGATGAATGGAGAACTAAAGCTGTTTTGTAAACAGCATTGCTGGATTAGAGTTGATCTGGAGTTGTATATATCAGACAGTGCACAGGGAAACCACTCAGAAGATCACTGAAGTTTTGTTTAAGACAACAGCCCAAGGCCATCTGAACATGTGGAGATTAAAAGCAAAAATTACACTTTCATCAACACCAGCAAAATCTTTATGAAGGAGGAGCCCTGCCTCCAGCCCCGGGGCCCAGCACAGGGAGCACCTGGAGCTGCTGGAGAGAGCCCAGAGGCGGCTCCAGGAGGAGCAGAGGGATGGAGCAGCTCTGCTGGCAGGAAAGGCTGGGAGAGCTGGCATTGTCCAGCCTGGAGAGGAGAAGCTTTGGGGTGAGCTCAGTGTGGCCTTGCAGGGCCTGAAGGAGCTGCAGGAAAGATGGAGAGAGACAATTGCCAAGGGCTGGAGGGACAGGACCCAGGGAATGGCTCCCACTGCCAGAGGGCAGGCTCAGATGGGATCTTGGGCAGGAATTGTTCCCTGGGAGGGGGGGCAGGCCCTGGCACAGGGTGACCAGAGAAGCTGTGGCTGCCCCTGGATCCCTGGCAATGCCCAAGGCCAGGTTGGACATTGGGGCTTGGAGCAGCCTGGGACAGTGGGAGGTGTCCCTGCCATGGCAAGGGTGGGATGAGATGGAATTTAAGGTTCCTCTCAACCCAAACCATTCTGTGTTTCTGTGATTCTGTGACACACACTCTTGAAGGACCATGTGCTTCTCTTCTTTTTGTTACTTAGAAAAAGGTGGTTCTGGCTTCACAGGGATAATTTTGCTGTCATTCCATACTCACCACTTCTTTAGACAGCGCCAGAATATACCAAGGGAAAATGCTACTGTGTCTCACCTTCTGGTCTTCCCTGATTTCCAAGTCTGCCTTTACATATGGCTTTTAATATGTTCCCATAGCCTGATTCAGTAGCCCTGTCAGTGCCTCCTACACGTCTCACCCAGAGGATTACAATTTAATTGCCAGGCACTTCTCGGTTTTCCCATTAGCGAATGTATAATTTGCTGGGGCACATTTTTAAAATGCCTTCCATCAGCTCCCAGGAATGGAGCAAAAATTAATTTCCAAACCTGGTAAAGAAATCTGGGGGCAATCCCACCTCCATGCCTTGCACAGAGTATATGCCCTGATTCACTGACAGAGCCCCGAATCCCAAATGAGAGAATCCAGCTCGATTGTTCCACACTGATCACATTCCTCTGCAGAGCTGGGACGTGCCCAAGTCCCATCGGATTTTTTTCCTCTGCCCTGCAGTGCCCAGCTTTGCTGTCAGCATCCAGAATCTCAGAGCTCTGTGTCCCCTGAGCTCGTGTCACCGTGCTCCTCACGGGCTGTTCCACTGAGCGCTTTCATGGCACGCTGTGTGCACTGCTAATGTTTCTGATGCGGTTTGGACTCGTTTGCCTTCAGGTGTTGCTGAACACACAGCTACCATGAGGACAGTCCAGTCACAGTGAATCTTCTGTGTTAGCGTGAGCAGAGAGGACCTAAATTTGATGGGAGTAAATGAAGAGTAACAAGCAGGAAGTCTGGGGGAGGAACCGAGGAGGGATGCACTGAAATGAACTTAATGCTTTCCAAGGATTGAGAGTGGCAGTGTGAAAACCAAATATCCTGTTCTTTCTTCAAACAGAAATGTTTCTGGGAGCGTCGTATTGTTTTATCTCATTTATTTCATCTCTTTTAGAAGGTAGGCTGTGTAGATTAATTAGGAATTGTTTTCAAAAAGCTTCTTGAATTTGAAAAGAAGTGCTTTATTATTATTATTTGGTCCTGTTGATAAAAAGAACTGTACCAACTTGTGCTGGAAGAGTAAGGAAGTAGTCATGGCCCACTTGGGTCTTTTTTAGGGCTTGAACAGAGCAAGATGCTAGGTACTATTCTCTTTGTGGTGTGACTATTTCTGGGTCAAAAATCCCCTTGTATGTAAACCCTGAAAATCAGTTACTCAGAGAAAAGGACCCTTAAGTTGTGTTTTTAATTTCTGCTCCCCATTTTGAATTTCATCCTGGATGTTGGTTGAAGATGCAGTCTCTTGCTCTGTTTTACAGTGGTTCTATTTCTCCTGTGTTTTGATTCTTGCTCCATTGAAGAAATCAGAAAAATCTGTGTCCTGGCAGGCACAAGGCACCCACTCATCCAATCAGATATAAAACGGATCCCCATGTGAGCAAATTGAGCCACTTTCACTGAAAGTTTGGCTGTTTTACTCTTTTGATACCTTCTACCACCGAACATGCTCCTGGAAATCTCTGTTTAACATGTTCCAGAAAGCAGCAGCAGTAAACTCCATTTAATTCCCCAGACTGAAGAGACTTTTCAGAGGGTGACTGATGCATCCCATCATTAGACTGTTTGCTCCTCTTCCATTTCTGGGATTGAGAGAGTGTCAAGACAATTAAGGCCTCTCTTGCTTCTCTCACATTTTCTCCAAAACCTCCTTGCAGGAGCTTGCTGCATTCTCTGATTCCGTTATTTCCACCCCAGTTGGCAATGAGGCCTATAAAGCTCCGGGTTCTCCTGTAATGGATATTCCCCTCATTCTGGATGCATTGTCAAAGCACTGCACTATTAGCTCACCGTTCTTCCATGCTGCTCGAGAGATTGAGTTTCACTTTGGTAGCAGCTCCTCTCCCCTTCTAACAAGACAAGTTTCTCACAGTTTCAGGTTTTCATCCAACAGATTTCACAGTTGCTTTGGCAATTACTGAAGTTTAAAAAAAATACTTTCCACGTTGTTTGCGTTTAAAATAACGGCTGACTTTTGCTGGTGTTCTGCACGTTGTATGCCATGAGCATGTACGAACCTTACAAAAGAACAACAAAATACCACAACCTCCCCAAAAACTCTAATCCACAACTAAACTCTCAGGATTTTCATAGACATGCAACACTAGGAGCTCATTTTAAAGTGGAAGAAATCCAGCCTAAAACACAGTGTAAGCTCAAGAATAGACAGTCCTACTCTCTTGTACAGAGTGGTTTCTCCTGAGATTGTTTGGATATGAATCAAGGAAAATGTATCAAGACTCTTATTTCACATAGCTCCATACCCCTGTGATGCAGCCCTGCTCCCTGAGCCACATCCCATCTCACTTTCCATGGGATCCACGGCTGCATTCAGGGTTTGTCCATCCCTCTGGCATCAGCCCTGCTATGTTAACTGGCATTAACTCCATTTCAAGGAATATTTACACTGAGATGAAACCTGGTGTGACCTTCCAGCACATCATAGGGTGGGCAGGGAGAGAAAGACAAAATGCTCCCAAGCATCCATCTGGGAAAATGTCTTTGAAATAAAACATGAATGTGTGTTTTCTCTGAAAGTGCAGGAGAGACAGCGAGACCTGAGTGCAGATGTGCACAGATGAGCTTCCTTGGGTCCTGGTAGTGGGCTGATTTGGGAATCATGGATTTCACAGAGCATTTAGCAGTGCTGTGCCACTGCTGGGCTGTGAAGCATTTGCTGGGCAGTGCTGCTGCTGCAGAGAGGTGATGGCTGAACAGACACTGGGCTGCTGAAGTTTTGAACACTTGGGATAAGTCTGGGGTTTTTTTGTTGTGGACGAAAGGAGAATGAGAGTGAAAGGACATTATTTTGATTTGCATATATGACAGAATATGTGTTTGTAATTGACCACATTGAAAGTGCAGGGTAGTGAGAAGGTTGGGAGATTCTTCAGACCCTCAGACAAACTGCAAGATCCCAGAATGGTCTGGATTGGGAGGGACCTTCAAATTCTTCCATTGCCACCTTCCACTAGACCAGGTTGCTTTAAGCCCCATCCAATTCTTAGGCCTAAATATTTTCCTGTGTGTATGTAATTGTTCATCTGGGTCTTCTCTCAGTGTTTCAGGCAATGAAAGAATACACAGAATCAATTTAACTATGCAATAATATTATGAACTACAAATTTAAAACCTAACATGGCTTGATTATGATGTATAAGTAAGTATTTCAGAATGCTTTCTTAAGCTCTTTAGTCACTGATTTGAACTTTCCTTTTTCCCCCCTCACCAGGAATCTTTAATGACTGGAAAACTCAATGGATCATGTTTTCATCATCTCAGCTATTTTTACATTGACTGTGCTGTAAACACATGGAGGAGCTGTAAGTAAATGTTCTGTACTGCATGATGAATTGGATTGCTACAGTCTGGAGGAAAGCAGAATAATTTCATTTCTGTGGTGATTTGCATAGCTGGTGGTACAATGCCAGAAAGACTAACAGAAATGCTTATGGATACATGGACTCCATTAATAATATTATGGATTACTGTCCTTCCTTCCGTTTATATGGCTCCAATGAATCAATCTCAACTGCTACCAAGTGGATCCAGTACAGGACTAAAAAGGCTAAATGAAGAACAAAGAGTTTTGCACCGTTCCAAGAGAGGCTGGGTTTGGAATCAAATGTTTGTATTGGAAGAATTTTCTGGACCCGAACCAATCCTGGTTGGCCGGGTAAGACAAGATTTTTTTTTTTTTTTTTCTCTGAATGTATAAATTTATAATATCAGAAGGTCTTCAGCCATTCGGAATCTTCTAAGGAATTTCAGACTGAGGTGCTTTGTGATTCCAGAACTCCTCTCTAATATCCATACATTTGTGCTTTAAATGTACCTGACTGTAAGGATGTGGTTTCCTAGTTATCTAACCTGCTATTTCCAACAAAAGTATGCCTATTCCATTTGTCAACAACCCCACAAGCATGTTCACATCCTTTCTTTTATATCATTAGTCACCACTCCTCACCTCTGTCAGCTGAGGATCTTTACCAAAGCAGCTCTTTGCAATATGTTCCTGTGCATTCCAAAAGGTTCTTACACCTTTAGGTTGTGTTCTGTCTCCAGTCTGATGAATCAAGTTGTTTATGCTCTGAGGATTTTTAAAAACAAGAACCAGAAAGGGAAGTGTGGACTATACAGCAAAGGATGAGGTCCTAGTTTATATGGAGGTCTCTTGTTGCCATGCTTTAGTTTATTAGGTAGCTCAGTGTGTTACCTCCAGTCAGTGAATCAGCCTAGCACTTGTATGAGCCATCTGTATCCATCAGGGATGAATTATCCTTAGAGTTATTCTTAGAAAAGAATGATCTGTTCATAAATGCATGTTTGACAAGGTATAAATACCATAATTGTTTATCACTAAAGTTCAATTCCCTCTGAATAACCAAGTGCATTATTGTCTTATTAGCTGGCTACCGAGGTTGAGTAAAAAAAAACCTAGACAAGCAAAATCCAGTATATATACATATATATATATATATAACAGTTCCATGATAATCCTGGAATTTCTATGGATAAATGAATAGCATATAGTATAATACAGGGACTGTCAATAGCTCTGTCTGTTATTAAAGAGAACACAGATCAAGTCCATTCCCAAATCTTCCCTAGTGTAGCCACTTTCCAGGCAAAACTTAGGGTCAGAAGGTGTAATGAGCTTTCTATCCAGTGACTTTTGGTGCTGTGTCAATTTACATTTATATCAGGTATTTCATATCTGTTCTCATTTGTTTCTCTGGGGTTAGTAACGTATCTCAGTTTCACAGACACAGCAAAGTGCATATTTCACATCTTAAAATGTTTTATTCAACCCATTCTTTCTGGAATATTTTAGTCAAGCTTTTAAAATTACTTTGAGTAGCTGGGGAGAATCCTGGGTTTGTACGTTACAGTATTTTGATTTTCAGAGTATATCCAGGTCTAAATATTTCTACTATTTTAAGGTTTTTCGGTGGTTATAATACCCTGAATTGTTTGAATCATTGGTGAATAGAAGTGGGTAGGTTAAACTAAGCCAAACCTAGGAAGATATTATCCCATCTTCTGCTGGCATTTTAAATAGAATTAGCTAAAATGCTGTGACAATCTATTTGTTGAGACTGCTGCATAATTAAAACACTGCATGTTCTAGACGGAAATGAGCAAAAAGCGAAGTTTGTTCCCATAGGGAGAAATTTTTGGTTTATTCATTAAAATCACTTGGAATATTTTTGGAATTCTTCTATTTTTATTCCTTCTCCAGAAAAATAATCCATATTTCTGACTTATTTTTCCTTCCCAAGGCTGGTGAGTACTGAGAGTGCTTTCAGGCTGTGTGTAGTCAGTGGGAGCAGAGGTTCTCCACAGCTTTCAGAGCTGCTCTTAATCCTTCCTGACTGGAAAGCAGCGACTCCCTCAATTATAGTTCTTGGCAATCCTTCCCAAAACTAAAGGGTGTACAGAATGTCACCAGCAAAACGCTTCCCTTCTCCATGAAGTTGGGCTGTGGTTTGTCCTCTCTCACCCCCATCGGTTTCTTTTCCACTGCAATTTAAAAATAACCTTTTCAGAGCTCGGTAGATTTGCACTTACCTGGTTCCTCCTCCTGGCTTTTCCACTTACATTCTTCCTCCAGCCTTGGAGTTTATCCCTTGCCAAAGGATCTGCACACCTGGAGTATCTCCTTCGTTCTGGGACTTTCTTTATTGACTATTTCTTCTGCCCTATGACTTACCTTGATTTTATTTTTTCTTTTTTTGATGGACTTTAATGAAGCACACTGAGTAAAACATGATATAGTGGGTTAGTGCAGAGAGGCTTAACATTGTGGAGAGAGTGATATCAGATGGCTGCTCCATATCTGCAGCATTTGCTGGATATAAATGTGCTTTTGTGCCATTACAGAGGCAGTGCTGCTTGCATGTGCTTTTTACATGTTGAAAGTTCTAGTATAATCTTCAAACAAATCTTTTATTTGGTGGTTAATTGCTTCAAGGGAAACAGCTTTGAAGCAAATCTAATTATGTAGATCTTGGTTACAATTTTTGTCTCTACACTATTGTACCTGGTGTTTCCATAGTCATGTATGATTTGTACAAACATTTAATTAGGTGCTTTGGAGACTAAATACAAAGATAGGTTTTGCACAAACAGAAACAATAAACACACAAGCAGAATTTGTTGTATGTTCTCAAACGTACCTTGAAAACCCACTGAAAATTCAGCTCTTAAGAACTGCTCAGAATAGAGCTGCTACTTAAATAATGGTTTTCCTGTTAGTGGGTGGAAAGGCACTGAGTAGAAGCATTTGGTCCTAACGGAATTGATGGAATATATTAGCAAAATAAAACTGAAAGCCGAGATTAATTTTATAGAATACAAACAGAACATAAATCGCTTTGCAAACCAAAGCCCAAAGGTAGAGTCTGTGCATTCCTCGTGTTGGTTAAAAAGGTCTCATACCAAAGTTTGTGAAGGGCAGAGAAATTTTAGCAAGACAGGATTACAGAGGTCTGTAGCATCTTTTATTAAACTGCTCAGTTTTTCCAGGGGAAACAGCTTCCAGACACAAAGACTCCTCTCTGGAATTTCAAGTGTTGCAGTGCAACTGCACACACTTCCAAGGTGCTTATTCATTGCTGTTCTGCACGGATATAGAGTGATAAATGCATTCCCAGTGCATTTGCTCTAATAAATGAAATAATCTGGGGTGAGACTAATAGGGGGAATTAATGTGAACACCTTTTAAAGTGTGCTGTTTTTCTTCAATGACACAAGTAAAGGACCGGAGCAAATCTTTTGCTTTCATTCTTGAACCTCTTACAATGAATTTGAGCAATATGCACTTTTAATGCCAATTATGTTTCGTAGGATCAAGCTCAAAATAAGCAACTCTACTTGAGTTCACACATCTGTAAAGAAGTGCTTTCTGAATTTATGAGCTTTCTCTGTAAAATGCCACAAATATTCCAGCTTTTCTTTTACTTTTTTTGCCTATATTCATACTTTATTTTGCCACATGGTATTTTCATAGAATCATGGAATAGAATATCCTGAGTTGGAAAGGGTCTCCAAGGATCATCCAGTCCCTGTCCTGTCCCTGCCCAGACCCCCAGCACTGCCCCTGAGCATCCCTGGAGCGGTGTCCAAAGGCTCCTGGAGCTCTGGCAGCCCCGGGGCCTTGCCCATTCCCTGGGGAGCCTGGGCAGTGCCCAGCACCCTCTGGGGGAAGCAGAACCTTTCCTGATACCCAACCTAACCCTGCCCTGGCACAACTTCATGCTCTGTGTCCCTCCTCTGGACGCTCTCTAATAGCTTTATATCATTCTTATTAGAATAAGTTCCATATTGTTTTGATCTGTACATGTATAAATGTGCATGTGCATTTTGAGAAACCTGCAAAGTGACCTTTTTTGTGTTCATACAACACACTTCCAGTGAGTTTGGGTTTATTCCCAGCAATAGAATACTGAGAGATGGATTTGCAAATACCCTTTTGTACTTAATTTCTTTTTTTTTCCCCTTCACCCACAGAAAGAGGTACGCACTTTACAAAGCTTGTGTGCCTCCTTTAGCAGCCTCCCCACCCTGCACAGTGCTGTCAGCAGTTTGCAGCCTCCCCGTGGCTGACAACCTCATTCAAGTGTAGAGTGATACGTCTGGTGACACTGCACGCTGTCCCTGTGGACTTGATTAGTTAGGCAGAACTTTTACTTGCTATACACTGCTGCATTTGCTCCGTCTCCTCTGCATGCACTTACAGCACCGCAGCAGATGTGCTGTGAAATCTGGGCTGTAGCAAATGCCACTGTTCCTTCACAGGAGACAGCCTCCGAATCCACAATGGCATTGGTAATAAAGTGAAAAAGCATTAGGAAGGTGCATTCGGGGTATTGCAGCTCCTGCTTCATGGAACATGTGTTGTTCGTGATGCTCTAAATGGGTTAGGACATAGTTTAATAGATGGTTTTAACCAAAAATCTGGGATAGTTAATGTATAGCAGTTGTTTATAAGTAGAATCACAGAATGTCCTGACGTGGAAGGGATCCACAGGGATCCAAGTCCAGCTCTGTCCCTGCCCAGACCCCCAACACTCCCTCTGAGCATCCCTGGAGCAGTGTCCAAAGGCTCCTGGAGCTCTGGCAGCCCCGGGGCCGTGCCCATTCCCTGGGGAGCCTGGGCAGTGCCCAGCACCCTTCCTGTGTCAGCTCTCCAGCCTCTCGTTGCAGCCTGTCCGTACCCCAGGGTGCTCCATCCATGGTGCAGAACCCAGCACTTGTCTTTGTTAAACCTTACAGAGTATGGAGATGACAAAAGAGGGAATGAAGGCCACAAAAGTTGTTTATTTATGTTTATGTTCTCTGGCTTACCAATAAATGAATCCAGATTTAGGTCCAGATGCAAAAATGCACTAGGGGTCACTCAGGCTGGTGCTGTCTGTGTCACACCACTCCATTGGCAGTATTTCCCAGGTTGTTCCAGAACCTTGCACAGAGTTTTTTTAATTTCCCTGTGTCCAGTCTCAAAACAGCATATTGCCTGTTTTGTCTCTGTGAGGAGAGATTTGGGAAGTGAGTGTGGCAGAGAAGAGCATCCCCTGTGGCACATCTGTGCCTGGTGCTCCGTCCAGGGCTCCGGGGAAGGTGCTCTGAAAATCCTGGATGGGAGGAAAGCAGTGAGACTGTGGTGGTGAGACCCAGAACCAGCATGGTCAGGTCAGCTCCGTGGTGTGGTGAGCTCAGGGAGGTGGTTTCCATATGTGATTGCTTCTGAATTCTGTGGTTTGTGTCTCTTCACTGGTTAAACACAGATTTTCTTGTATGGCTTGTGGGATGAGGGAGCTGGGCAACTTTTGCTGTTTGCAGCAACAGAGATTTTTCCCTTGGTGTTTGGGGCTTGGGCTCAGGCCTTCAGAGGAGAAACAATTTTCCTGTAGGAGGAGCAGTGGAGAGACATCCTGTTTTTACAGTCAAGTGCTTCAGGCTGAGCTACTGTAAAACCCGAACCTGGAAATGCAAAGAGCACTTATAAATAGCTTGGAGCTGTATGTTCTACATTATCCATGCTTTATGCAATCCTTGATTTCTTCGCCAACACATGTTTTCTATCTTCACTAGGAAATGGTAAAATGTTACTTGTTTGAAATCATGACTAGTTCTGTTGGGGCACAAGTGATGCAAACGGGTGAAATAAACAAGGTTTTAATTAAACAAGTTCCTTTCATGCATTTTGCTTTCCATCCCTGCATTGAGCTAGTGATTATGATGGCTGCCTGAAAATACTGTTGTACTCAAGTGATGCAAATCAGGAACGTATATAACTAAGGCTAGCAGTATTTTGAGGGGTGAATTGCACACAGTTTCCCTAAGAGGCAAAAATCCTTGTGGCATGTAGGTGTAGCAAAGTTCTAGTCTAGGTTTCATAGGTATAACATAGGCCTACATTAATGCTTTGTTAAAATTTCACAGAAAAAAACCAGATCGCTATACTAAATAGATTCTACCCTTTTTTTTTCCTAATACACACTTATATGTTTTTCTATGATTTAAATGTGTGTCATAAAATATTCACTATCTGAAATGTTGCAAAGTCAACATTGCCTTCTGAGCCCTGGGTTTTTGTTGTTGTTTTGCAACCATAATTAGACACTAATTTTCCTGCTTAAGTTTAATAAACTCCCAGAAGCTGAAAGGTATAAATTATTTTGCTACTGTATTCTTTATGAAAAATAGTCACTCCCCCTGCTTTTTGTGTGCTTGAAAGGGAAGAGGTGACTGTGTACTGCGCAGAATGCTCCAGTTTGCATGGTCTCAAGCAGCAGTATAACTAGTTCTAAGAAAAACTCTCCTTAGTTAAATGTTACTGCAAAGACAATAAATACAGCAGACAATATTTTATAGAAGTCTGATAAAAGTAGTGGATTTTTAAACAAATATTCCTGAGCCTGCACAACTTTCATGTCTTTTTAACTGAGAACAAGTTCCAAAAAGAAATTTAAAGCATAAATTTAAGCAAGGACAGTTCGACTGACACAACAGTGTCTACATTTTCTACTACAGCGTAAAAAATATTTTACCGATTTCTCTAAGAGTTAAGAAACAAGGCTTATCTTCAGACCCTGAAAATCTCATTCCTGTGTATTTCTGGGAATATTACTGAATAAAGTTGAACACTTTCATGCTCCTTCATCTCCAGCCTGGGGCATGATATGACCACAATTTAAGCAGAGACACAACTTAAACCCCTTGTACATCAGCTGCAGAACAGGACTGGCAATAACTTCAGAGAGGCATTTTATCAGTTACCTATGAATCCAGCATCCTAAAGGGTCAACCTGCAAAACACCAGGCACCTCCACATCTGCCTGTGTTTTCTTTCATGGAGTGGGAAAACATCTGAGATGTGAAGAATAACTTAAAAGTTGGGCAGGGATTTTGCTGTTTGGTTTTTTGGTTTATTTTGTTGTTTTGTTTGGGATTGGTTGGTAGGGTTTTGGTTTTTTTAATTTGCTTTTTGTTTAATAAGAAGGAATGGTATTTGTTACTTTAGCATTATTCACTTAAATTTCTTTGTCGTGTTTTTCTAGAGCCACAAAGATTTCTGATATTCCGAAAAAAGAGTAGCTAATATTGAGCATTTTGTTTGTTTGTAAAGAATTAGAAGCTTGCGTGCTTTTCTGTATATTGATCTGAACACTTTCTCTCAGTGAAGTGAAATGTTGTTCAAGTAGGGATGCAAAATGCTGAAGTGACAGTATGAAAAATTGAGTGGAGCCTTCCCCATGATATTCCGAGATGCCCTATGATCGTTTACTCTTTCCAACATTGCTTCAGTAAACGCTTTTCAATTTCTACCTGTAGGGCCCACCCCTCGTGCTGTCAGGACGCTTCAGTTCCAGTTGTCAATTTAACTACCAATTAGTGCCAGTTGTGAGGGGAGTTTTGTGCTAAAAGTCTGTCCTTGCTGAACTTGACAAGCGAATTTCCCATACATGGATGAGCTCTCAGGTAGCTGTGATTTCCCAGAAGTGCCAGGATGTGCCTTCCAACCAGTAAAGTGAAAGGGACGTTTTATTGTTCTCAGATCCTGATAGGATGTTCCTCACTTTGCCAGGGGTTTGTGTAACAAAAACCTTAATTTTGCATTGAAATGAGAAATGCTTTGGGACCAATTCCTTTGGTAGCTTCCAGTAAAGCTGTGGAACTGAAGAGGGTGATACCTCACAAACTGAGCCACACCTGAGAAAGACTTTGTAGCTTGTGGGCAGCACTGTATTTTTAAGATGTAATAAATACAGTCACAGGAACGACAACAAAATGAAGCTTGCAAGTGAAAATAATGAGAATGAGCTTGCATAACTTTTGTTTCTTGAAAGTTCTGTTTTAAAAGTTGGGTTTTCTTCCTATTCTGGTAAAGTCAAAGAAGAAAAATGAAGCCATCGTGTGTGTGGTGCAACCGACCAAGAAATTCAAGCTGAGGGTCTTTTGTTTGGTGTTTGGCTTTTGGTTTTGGTTGTGGTTTTGGGGTTTTTTTGACAAAGCCAGGGATGTTGATGTTGGGCAATTTACGGCATCAGTTTCATTATAGAAATAATTTGCTGCAATAAATATTTTAGGCATTTTAAAGGTAACTATTATTTGCAAGCAATGTGTGAGGCATGTAGAATTGAAAATTAACGCAGATAATTTTCCTAAAGATATTTAGGCAAATGTTAGCGTGTTTGAATAGCTTCTCAGTGATCCCCGAGGAACACCTGGAGTGATACACAGTAATTTATAACTTTCCTTTTTTCTGAGGACTCCCTCTTAGTGTAAAAATTCCCCTGCAAGGATTTCTTTCAAAGCCTTTATTTCAGGGCAGTCATGCCAGCAGCTAAGCAAAAGCGAGTGTAGCTGTCCCCGGAGACTGTCGATGGCGTTCCCGAGTTAACCGCAGGGACCATGGCGCCACGGCAGACATCCCTTTCCTCGCTGCGGGCTCCGAGCTCGGGAGCCGGCTCCCACGCAGCCCCGGGCCAGCAGGGGCAGAGGCGGGGCCGGGCTGTGTGCTGCAGGCCGGCGGTGTGTGCAGGCGGGCGGTGTGTGCAGCCCGGCGGTGTGTGCTGCAGCCGGGCAGTGTGTGCTGGAGCCCGGCGGTGTGTGCTGCAGCCCGGCGGTGTGTGCTGCAGCCCGGC